>SEYY01008395.1:7500-15305 GCA_009176605.1 Armadillidium nasatum | reverse complement strand
CCTGAAGCATGGCTAGAAAGAGATGATTATCAGAAAGGAGCAACCATTATAACAGCAATATTAGTTACCAATGATTTTGCAGAGAGAAAGAATGAAGAGCAACTCCAATTCTTACTCCAAGTAGTAGCAAGACACAGGAAACTATTCCCAGATATTAAGAGGTTAACATTACTGGAGCAAACCAGGCATCAATTAATAGCAGTTATTAAACTCCAGACGTGTGCTGTTAATACTCCTACGGGAAGGAAAACCTGGATGATTGCTCTCAAGGTGAAACTGTGACGATGATGTGCAATATGTTCTAATTCATAATTTCTTAACATATTTTAAGCAAAGTGCTTTCACTACCATAGCAAACTATTCGGAAGGTAGGAGTAAGACTTTAAAAAAAAAAAAAAAAAATTTTTTTTTTTTTTTTCATGTAACATAAGAACCACTTATATATATATATATAATATATATATATATATATATATATATATAATATATATATATATATATATATATATATATATATATATATATATATATATATTTTTTTTTACTCCAATTCAACCTTAAGCGATTCCGTAGCTTTTCCTACTCCTTCAACCCCTCCAATTCATTTATGCCTAAAATGGTAATTTCTTCTAAAGACGTCATTTCTGCTCTCCCTGAGCTTAACACTATAACACTAAGAAGGCGTACGGCTCTGATGGTATCCCTCCTGTGGTTCACAAAATTTATGCTTCCGATCTTGCAACCTGTCTTGGTAAACTATTTCGTCTCTGTCTTTCTACTTCAACCTTCTCTTCTTGCTGGAAACGTGCGCTCATTCAGCCTATGCGGAAGAGAGGGGACCCATCTCAACCCTCTAACTACCGTCCCATTTCTTTAACCTCCGTTCTTTCTAAAGTTTTCGAATCTATCCTTAACAGGAAGATTTGGAAACCTCTCAATTCTTCTAATCTTATCTCTGATCGCCAGTATGGCTTTCGTAAGAAACGCTCTACTGGTGATCTTCTTTCCCTTCTCTCTGATTCTTGGTCCTCCTCTCTTCGGCATTTCGGTGAATCTTTTGCTGTGGCGCTAGACATATCGAAGGCTTTCGATAGAGTCTGGAACAAAGCTTTGATTTCCAAATTTCCCTCTTTAGGAATCTATCCTTCTCTCTGATTTCCTTTCTGGTCGTTCTATAGCAGCTGTTGTAGACGGCCACCGTTCATCCTATAAATCTATAAATAGTGGTGTTCCTCAAGGGTCTGTCCTATCCCCAACACCTTTTCTGCTTTTCATTAATGACCTTCTCTCTATTACCTCATCTCCTATCCTCTCCTATGCTGATGACTCCACCCTTCATTACTCTTTTCATTTTGAAAGGCGCCCCTCCCAGCAACAGTTAATAGAAGCAAGGAGGGTGGCCTTGGAGCAACTAACCTCTGATCTATCTCTCATTTCAAATTGGGGCAGAGAAAACATGGTCGTTTTCAATGCCTCAAAATCTCAATTCCTCCTCCATCTCTCTACTCGTCACAATCTTCCACACAACTACGATATCTTCTTCGAAAACACACAACTCAAACCTTCATCTCTCCTTAATTTTCTAGGTGTTTCTTTTTCTCGTGATCTTTCTTGGAAAGATCACATTACCTCTCTTTCTAAACAAGATTCTAAGAGGTTGGGTGTTCTGAGGCGCCTTCAGTATTTTTTCACACCACCCCAGTTGCTTGCTCTGTATAGGGGTGTTGTTCGTCCTTGTATGGAGTATGCGTCACACATCTGGGGTGGTTCCACTCATACAGCTCTCCTGGAAAAGGTGGAGTCTAGAGCTTTTCGCCTTATCAACTCTCCTACTCTCACTAATTCTCTCCAATCTCTTTCTGCCCGTCGAAATGTTGCGTCACTCTCTCTTTACTATCGCTATTACAATGGACATTGCTCTTCTGAACTCTCTCGTCGCATACCTCCTCCACTGAGAAGGGTTCGTGCGACTCGCCTCTTTCTACACAGTCTCATCCTTTCTCTGTCCAACTCTCTGACCCCAGACTTAACCGCTATGCTCAATCTTACATGTACTCTACTGGTAAAGTCTGGAACACACTTCCTTCATCTATTTTCCCAATTTCCTATGACTTAGCCACCTTCAAACGCCGTGTATCAGGTCATGTCAGCCTTTAATTAGACAATGTTCCCGACTTTCTCCCTAACTCTGGTGGAATATTGGTAGGCCTCTGGCCTTTGCCCACCAGAGGTGAAATATATATATATATATATATATTATATATATATATATATATATATATATATATATATATATATATATATATATATATATATATATATATATATATATATATATATATATATATATATATATATATATATATATATATATATATTGTAATTGTTTTATAACACTTGGAACGATAGCATAAGAAAACTCAATTTTCGAGTGATTATATTTCAATTAGGTTCATCAGTTGTGAAATTTAATTTACATTTGCTTCCACTGTTTCTTCAACGACGGTTTGTGTGAAATAACCTGTATATATATATATATATATATATATATATATATATATATATATATATATATATATATATTTATAAGAAATAAAAAGGGAGTTAGGCCTTTCGACGCAAATGCGTCCTCATCAGACTCCTCCAAAATAAAAACTTAAAAAGTTAAAGGTAAAAAACCTGCCAGTTTTCGCTTTACAAATAAAAAGACATATCGAAACTCCCCCCTCCCTTTCCCACTTCCACTACAGCTATCAAAACTTAAAAAAAAAATAAAAATATGGGACAAGTATCAAAATAAGAGCGAAAGAGATCTCAGACACCTCCCTTAAAGACTGGAAGCAAAAGCTATAAATTTACAATGTAAATCTCCATCCTTAAAACACAAATCAGCTAAAAAAAAATATTTTTTCCCTAACATTTTAAAAACAATGAATCAATATAAAATACAGTACTTATAAAAATAGGTAAAATCATACATAAATGATGGAAAAAAAAAACTAACTAATCATAAGAACATAGAACAATAAAATTATAAAATACAATATTTATAAAAGTACAGTTAAAATAATTAAAACTGACTGAAAAAAAAATCTTGGGTAGTAAAAATTATAATAATTAGGATAAAAGAATCAATAATAATAATAATAATAATAATAATAATAATAATAATAATAATAATGAGAATAATAATAATAATAATAATAATAATAATAATAATAATAATAATAATAATAATAATAATAATAATAAAAAAAAAAATAATAATAATAATAATAATAATAATAATAATAATAATGATAATAATAGTAATAGTAACAATAATAAAAGTACTGTACTACTAATATGTTTAAATATTAAAACAATAAAATACAGCACTTATAAAAACAGTTAAAATTACACATAACTTTAAAAACAGTGGTAATAATAATTCAAATCAATACACAAAACTTTATTCAGCAAATGGCACTCTTACAGGTTTAAAGTTTAAAAGTAGGTCTAATAATACTAAATTCAATAATAATTTTAATAATAATATTGTGACTGTCCAGTTTTCTGAAATGGGGCTACTGGGGGAAAACACTGTGGTTTTCTTTGATCATATATACATATATATATATATATATATATATATATATATATATATATATATATATATATATATATATATATATATATATATATATATATATATATATATATAATTTATTTAATTAATTATTACAAGTTATGATAGGTTACTTTAATAGTAACAAAATTCTACAAATATTGATCATGCAAGTAACAATAACAGAGACGTTACTTATGATGTTTACTACGATAATACTACTAATAATAATATCAATAATATTTACTTAAAAAATAATAATAGTAATAATAATATTAGTAATATAATAGTGATAATAATAGTAATAATAATAATAGTAATAATAAATGTATTAAAATAATACTAGTTATAATAATAACAGTAACTAATTTAATAACTATGATAATTATCAGCGAGGATGATGCTTATAAAAATAATAGTAAAAATAATAATAATAGTAATAATAATAATACAAATAATAATAATAATAATAATAATAATAATAATAATAATAATAATAATGTAATTACATATGAAATGAAAATTCTAAAATAGAAATGCTAGCAGTATTAGTAATAGTAAAGTACTAAAACACCTCAGCGATTACTGCCATTTATAATAAAAGTTTTTAGTAATAGTAAAAATAATTATAATGATAGTAAAAATAAAAGCTAAGTCATAATTATTAACAACATTATTATTCTGATTATTTTATTCATATTTACAGATAAGACAAAAACACGATTAATAGCAAAAATAATAATAATAATAATAATAATAATAATAATAATAATAATAATAATAATAATAATAATAATATTAATAATAATAGTAATAATAATGATAATAATAATAATAATAATAATAATAATAATAATAATAATAATAATAATAATAATAATAATAATAATAATAGTTACATATGGGAAAAAAATACTGAAGTAAGAATGATAGCAGTAGTAGAAAAATACTAAAACACCAGTGCGATTAATGCTATTTATGATAAAAAATTTCAATAATAATAATAATAATAATATTAATAATTGATAATAATAATAATATTAATAAAGCAATGGCAGTAACAATGCTAGATAATAATGATAATAATCGTATTAATAATTGAAATAATGGAAATAATATTATTGGATACTGTAGAATATCAAATTTTAATAATAATAATAATAATAATAATAATAATAATAATAATAATAGCAATAATAATAATAATAATAATAATAATAATAATAATAATGATAATAATAATAATAATAATGATAATAATAAAAACAAAAATAATAATGATAAAAATAATAATACTAATAATAATAATATTAATATCGATAATAATAATATTAATAATAATAGTAAGTATAATAATAATAATAATAATAGTAATAATAGAAATAATAATAATAATGGATCAGTGCGAATTCATGAACTTTTTTTTTAATTTTGCGCTCATTTGATCTTGTTGATCTTTTACTTTTTACATCGTCTGGGAGATCATTATATAATATGGTGGAGGTGTAGCTTACAGCTTGTCGTGTTTAGTGAGTCTTTAGAAAGGTTTTTTTAGGTTAGTGTTATTCCTTAAGATTATCCCTTATGCCTAAAATTAGAATTTCTTCATAAGACACCATTTTTGATGGCGTATGGTCCCGAAGATACTCCTCCTGTAGTTCTCAAAATTTGTGCTTCCGAGCTTGCACCCTGACATGGTAAACTATTTCGGTTTTGTCTTTCTACTTCAACCTTCCCTTCTTGCTGGAAACGTGCGCTCATTCAGCCTGTGCCGAAGAAGGGGGGACCCATCTCAACTTTCAAACTATCGTCCCATTTCTTTGACCTCCGTTCTCTCTAAAGTTTTCGAATATAACCTTAGCAGGAAGATTTGGAAACATCTCAATTCTTTTAATTTTATCTCTGGTTGACAGTATGGCTTTCGTAAGAAACGCTATACTGATGATCTTCTTTCCCTTCTCTCTGACTCTTGGTCCTCCGCTCTTCGTCATTTCGATGAATATTTTGTTGTCGCGCTGGACATATCGAAAGCCTTCGATAGAGTCTGGCACCAAGCTTTGATTCCTAAACTTCCCTCTTTCGGTATCTATCTTTCTCTCTGTGATCTTCTCACTAATTTTCTTTCCAGTTGTTCTATAGTAGCTGTTGTAGACGGCCAATGTTCTTACTTTAAATCTATTATTAGTGGTGTTCCTCAGGGTTCTGTCCTATCTCCAACATTTTTTTATGCTTTTCATTAATGACCTTCTCTCTGTTACTTCATCTCCTATCCACTCCTATGTTGATGACTCCACCATTCATTACTCCTTCCAGTTTGAAAAACGCCCAATCCAACAGCAGTTGATAGACTCGAGAAGAGTAGCCTTTTAGCAAATAGCCTCTGATTTTTCACGCATTTCAAATTAGGGTAGGGAAAACGTGATTGTTTTCAATGCCTCAAAAACTCAGCTACTCCATCTCTCCACTAGACTCAACCTTCCACACCTTTATGATGTCTTCTTTGAAAACACACATCTCAAAACATCATCTATTCTTAATATTCTTGGCATATTCTTTTCTCGTGATCTTTCTTGGAAAGTTCACAATACTTCTCTTTCTAAACAAGGTTCTAAGAGGTTGGGTGTTCTGAGGCCCCTTCAAAATTACTTTACGCAGCCCCAGTTGCTTGGTCTATATAGGGGTGTTGTTCGCCCCTGTATGGAGTATGCTTCGTACATCTGGGGTGGTTCCTCTCATATAGTTATAATTGAGAAGGTGGAATCTAGGGCTTTTCTTCTCATCAACTCTCCTGCTCTTACTAGCTCTCTTAAATCTCTTTCTGCCCGTCCAATTATTGCATCACTCTCTCTTTACTATCGCTATTACAACGGACACTGCTCCTCTGAACTCTCTCATCGCATACCTCCTCCATTGATAAGAGCTCTTGCCATACGGCTTTTTACACAGTCTCATCCTTTCTCTGTCCAACTCTCCGACCACATACTTGTTATAGTTATTATTATTATCTTACATATACTCTACTGGTTAAGTCTGAAACACACTCCCTTTTTCTGTTTTCCCAACTTCCTTTGACTTGCATACTTTCTACTTTGCTTTTGATCGCCATGTTGGCCTCTGGATCTTGATAGGATTTTTCCAACTCTGGTGGAATTTGGTAGGCCTTCGGGCTTTGCTCACTGGAGGATATATATATATATATATATATATATATATATATATATATATATATATATATATATATATATATATATATATATATATATATATATATATATATATATATATAATATATATATATATATATATATATATATATATATATATATATATATATATATATATATATATATATATATATTATATATATATATATATATATATATATATATATATATATATATATATATATATATATATATATATATATATATATATATATATATATATATATATATATATATATATATATATATATATATATATATATATATATATATATATATATATATATATATATATATATATATATATATATATATATATATATATATATATATATATATATATATATATATATATATATATATATAACTTTACAATATAGGTTTTTATGTATTCTATGAGAGTGTTTTCTTAATGAAGTACATTGATACATGCTTCTTGAAGAAGAGACTCTGATGGCATTTCAGATCAATTAATTACCTGAAATTTTGTCATAAAGGATAACTAAAATAGGATTAAATTTCTGACCATCGAGAACTGTTTTTTTGGAGAACAGGGTGGTCATTCCATTTTAAAATTCAAATTCCAAACTGATGTTAATTAATTTAATAAATATTATATATTTGCAACATGATTGCAGGAACTACGCCATACAATAAATTTTTCGAGATAGGTGATTTTTTTTCACAAGCTTTAATCAGATATTGTACATTACAGGTTTTCAATTTTTATAGTAGGTTCTATACTACTAAATTCATTAATAATAATAATTTTCCGTCCGTCCACTTTCCTTTGAGCCCCAATATTTAATACATTATATTATTTTACATCACTTAAAAATACAATAATTTATAATAAGTTAATACTAAAGTAACAAATCTCTAGTACTATTAATGATCGCTTATTATGCTAGTAACAATAGCAAAAGCCTTAGTTATAATATTTGCTACAATAATACTAATAATAATCGTTCAAG
>SEYY01008395.1:0-5000 GCA_009176605.1 Armadillidium nasatum | reverse complement strand
TCTTGAGTCTTCCTCCTAGCTTCTCCCCAACCCCATCTTATTGTCTTTAGATCTTCCATTATTCTTCTCTACGTTCCTTCGGATTTTCCTCTTCCTCTCTGTCCAAACGGCATCAATCTCACACCCTCTTTCCATACTTCATTCTCTACTCTCCGCAGATTTAACAGGTAAGTAAAACTCTCCTTGTTGCTTCATTCAGATTCTCTACTCTTGTTTTCGTTTCTAACTCACTGTTACTAATAATTTTCGCCCAGAATATCCGCATCATTCACTTTTTACATCAAAAGCCTCCTACAATACCCTCCCCCCCTCACATCTCAACCACACACTCATAATCTCTGTAAAACATTTTGATTAGACTAATCAATATCACTGGTACCCTATCTCACTCTTTGAAACTTTACATAAGGTTTCCAGAGGTAAGGTATCAAACTCCTTCTCAAAATCTATGAATATCAAAAACATAATTCTCTTCCACTCGTTGCATTGTTGTATTATGTTTCTTACTACAATATCTCATCTATTCAGCTTCTACCTTTTCTAAAATTTGCCTGTTTTTTTCTCAATCTTTCATCTATTTTCTCCTTTATCCTGTTCATTATCTTTGTGAATATTTTCTTTGGTACTAATAACAATATTATTCCCCTCCAGTTGCCACATTTCGTTACATCGTCTTTCGTCAAGGAGTTATTATTTTTTCTTTTCTCTATTCTTCTGGTATTAATTATTTTTCCCACATCATTTTCAAAAGATGCTCTAACTCCTCCAGAATCCTTTTCATGCCTTCTTTCAATAATCCGTCATTAATTCACCTATACCAGCTACCACCTTATCGTTCATTGACCTAATCACCTCAACAATTTCAGTTCTTTTTGGTGGATTATCATCGATACACATTCTCCATGCTTTCCTCAATCTCAGCCTCATCTGTTGCATTCTCCGGCTCTTCCATATATTCTATTTATAAAATATATTATATTGGAATTTAGAGTCGAAGAATATAAGATCGTCAGTAGAATTAGGTGAAAAATAAACAGAACGAAAGATCATAGTTGTAAATTGGCAATAAAGCCTAAGCAATAGAGAAGAGAACTCATAAGACACCAGATTTGAAACAAGTGAAGAAAGAGTATCGTTTAGAACGTAATGCGCAACAGTTGCCTATGAGTGAAAATTTAGCATCGAAAAAATAAAAGAACAGAGCAATTTGCTGTCGGAGCGATGGAAAATGTGTTATAGGTCAGGAAAATAAGTTGTGAATTCGTGTAGAGAAAAGTGATACAAAATAAAATGGAAATTAAAGAAAAGGAGAACGCTGTAGAAATAGGTGATGTAAAAAGACTGTGCACTAGAACAAATCAGTAATAAGGACAAGAAGAGATAGTATGCGGATTTATTTTGGAAATCACCGATGTTGGCCTCTAAAAGGATGTTTCCATTTGAATCATTTAAAGAAAAATTATAATTTAAAAGAAAGTGTTACATACGTGATTGTTCTTTGTTAATTTGATATCCATTGTAAGTGTGATATAAGATCCAAAGATTTATCCGATATTTCAACTTTTTTCTTCTTTTTCTTGAACAAATACTTTTCGAATTTTACTTCATTTTTTTCTCTTATCGTTCATTACACTACGACAACTGATTCGTTCGATTTTTCAAAATACTTCAAAATACCTTGTAACATGATCACTTCTACATCTTCCTTTATTTAATCCTATTTTTATATAACAAAATAATTATATTTTAGAATTTCAATCTAGTGCGTTTTGTGCGTCATTCCAAAGTTTTTTTAGTTACAGGTCTTTATTGTAATTTAAAATTAGTACAAATTATTCTAATTAACATTACAAAACGATTTCAACAACTTGTTTGATCACGTTTCCCACATGCTTAGACTTGTCTCTTCCTAGGTGGGAATTTTTTTTTTTTTTTTTTTTTTTTTTTTTTTTTTTTTTTTTTTTTTTTTTTTTTTGTCTTTTAAAACGCTTGATTAAAAACTTCTTTCAACTAAAAAAAATCTTTGGTGAAGTATGGAAACATTCATATTGTTCAAAAGTGTTAAGTTTTTATTTTAAAAATAATCCGTACTTTTAAAACAACATTAATCTCAAATATCTTTACTTTTTAATAACAGGTGAAACATGCAAACTCTTCAGTGCCACTGTCTCGAGCTTTTACTCACCTGTCTCGAATGAAAAGTGGCTTTCAAATTTCAAATGTTATTCTAAATGGGACGAAACTAAGAATATTGTTAAGGAAGCGATCTTCACTGGTGAACCATCTAATGAAGATCTTGGCCCGGACAACGTTAAAATTGGATACGGTTGTTCAGCTTCTGAATTTAACGGTTATCAATCCCAAATGGGTTTATAACCTTACCTTAAAGCTGATCTGAGTTTCCCGAGGCATGTAAAAAAAGTGGTTGCAATGGCAACACGAGATTCAACAGGAAAACAAAACTTTAGTTTCGTAAAAGTTCGTGTTGGAAACTCAAGTGATGTTGCTTCAGAAGAAAATATTTTATTGATGTCTTACGATTCAACTCTCACGGAAGATAAAGCTATTACATTCGAGGGTAATGAGTCCATTTTTGGAAGGTACGTCATAATCCAAGGGAAAGGCGATCAAATAATTCCTACATATTTATCAATTTTGGAGCTGAAAATAATTATTGAATAGTTATACGCAGTAAGAAGGCAATGGAAAATCAGTCTCTTTTAAACATTACTAATATTAAATGTTCATAATAATAATAATATCAATAATAATAATAATAATAATAATAATAATAATAATAATAAATAATAAAAACAATAACAATAAAAATAATAATTATAATCTAATAATAATAATAATAATAATAATAATAATAATAATAATAATAATAATAATAATAATAATAATAATAATAATAATAATAATAATAATAATAATAATAATAATAGTTTTTTATTTTCCATACAACCTGACAAGGTATTATATAATACATCATAACAGAGTTATAACTTACTGTTCGTCGTTCTTAATTAATTTAAGTCTTTGGAAATTTTAAAAGTATTATTTAAAGATTTGTTATTTTGTTCTGTTTGATTATATAGATTTGTGTATTTCATTTAGGAGAGATAGATTTAGATGAACCGATTGGTATTAATATTTATGATAAAGATATACAGTATAAAAATCACAACTTCTATTTAAGTAGAGTTTTTATCCTTCCTTTTTCGTTTTTGCATTTTGTTTTATAAACTTGAAGGCAGTAAATTAATTAAGAATGCGCTCTATTTTGGAGTCTAAGTACTCAAAGATTTTTTTAAAGTGAGTAGAATTAGGAGATAAATTTGATAGAGCAGTTGTAGAGTTGTAGGAAAGTTTAAGCCATAAAATAGAGAATTCAGAAGACTCCAACTTAGAGACACAAGAACAGACAACATGGTTGACAACATACGCGCAGCATCCACCTTTGGCTGAAATTTGAGGAAAGGGACAGCAGGAGGAAACAGAGCAGGGTTTGCTGTCAGCGAACTCAAAAAACCAGAGTTTCAGTAAAAAACAAGAGATGAAATCTAGAATAAGAGAGGTGGTGTTCGAAAATGTTGAAATTAGGAAAAAGACGGCGAATGTTGGAGGAATTAATGTAAAATAAGAATGTGTTTCAGGGCAATTCGGCATAGAGGTCTTTGTGGCACCAACCCCATCACCGGAGGCCACCAACTACCAAGTGGTGATGGGGAAGGAGTGAATTGTGGGCATTCTTTGGATGCCACCCTTCCATTCGTCTTCGAGGCAGTATTATGTTTCACCAGTTTGGTTATTTTATTCAAGGGTAATGTACGAGTAAGGGCTTGTAAATCTGTGGGAATATGAGGGAGGGAGAAGTGGGAGCATAGACATTCCAATATGAGACGTGGGTACACAAGAGACCCTCTGAGAAAGTGAAACGAGAAAAGGAGCGAGCTAAAGTGTAACGGAATAGTCTAGTCAACGATATCACCACACAACACAATGGGAGGTACTTTTATCTTTTCTGACGGCGCTACGTCCTCCACCTATATATATATATATATATATATATATATATTATATATATATATATATAATATATATATATATATTATATATATATATTATTCCTCCGGTGGGGAAAGGCCAGAGACTCAGAGTTGGGAAAATCTCTTCTGATCAGAGGCACATGTCAGATAAACGGCGTTTGAAAGTATGCAAGTCAAACGGAAGTTGGGAAAACATATAAAGGGAGTGTGTTTCAGACTTAACCAGTAGAGTATATGTAAGAGAGAGCATAGCGGTTAAGTCTGGGGTCTGAGAGTTGAACAGAGAAAAGATGAGACTGTGTAGAGAGGCGTGTCACACAAGCTCTTCTATGTGGAGGAGGTATGGGACGAGAGAGTTCAGAAGAGCAGTGTCTGTTGCAATAGCGATAATAAAGAGAGAGTAACGCAACAATTCGACGGGCAGAAAGAGATTGAAGAGAGTTAGTTAGTAAGAGCAGATTGATGAGACGAAAAGCCCTAGACTCTACCTTCTCAAGGAGAGCTGTATGAGTGGAACCACCCCAAATGTGCGAAGCATACTCCATACAAGGGCGAACAACACCCCTAAACAGAGCAAGCAACTGAGGTGGCGAGAAGTAATTCCGTAGACGCCTCAGAAAACCCAACCTCTTAAAAGCTTGTTTAGAAAGAGAAGAATGTGAAAAGAAAAGAAAGATAAGGATACGCAAGAATATTAGACAGAGGAGAGTTTGAAGTGTTATGGAAATGAAAATACAGGTAGAAAACAAAGGTTAGTGTCTAGGTTACTTCTGTTATCACCTGGTGTAGGGGCGTTTTTCAAATGAAAATAATGGGTGGAGTCATCAGCATAGAGTGGATGGAAATAAAGAAGAAAGTAATTAAAAATAGCAGAAAAAGCGTTGGGGATAGGACAGAACCCTGAGGAACACCACTATTAATAGATTTAAAGGAAGAACGATGGCCGTC
>SEYY01008394.1:30000-38349 GCA_009176605.1 Armadillidium nasatum | reverse complement strand
TTTTTTTTATTTGTGAATATTTAGAAGAGGAACAGGGCAACAATTTTTATTTAGGCATTTTTATGCTTTGTTTGAAGCGAGATATAGCCTCTCAAACTTTGGGAATTTTGAAATTTGGCCAAAAAGACCTTTTTGAAGGCTATATCTCAAAACCAACGAATCTCATCGAATAAAGTACATAGGAATTTGTAGCCCCACCCTCCTCTATACACACCAAATAGGAATGTTAGAGTTGTATTTTTTTAAAAAAGATTTTGCCTGAAAAGGTGGATTTTTTAGTTCAAAAAATTTTTTTTTTCTATAGTTGGTCAGTTTTGGCTTTAACATTTTATAACTCTGGGAACAAAAGTCTATTTGGCTTTTGTATCCCATTAAATTTGAATAAATAGCAATTTTCAGCTCATTCTAAAAGTGGTTTGGCACCGCCATTCTATTGAAAAAGGTAAAATTTTCACATAAAAAAAAAAAAAAACACCGTATAGACTCGGAAAAAGCTAGTGACTTTTCTTACGTAAAAATCTATATCCTGAAATTCAACAGAATCGACTGAAATTAAACAAATTTTTTTTTTGTATAATTTGCCATTTTAACCCGTTTCCTGAATTTCCCGGGCCGGGGGCCGGGGCCGGGCCCGGTCGGGTCATCATATGAATAATAATTTACTAGGGATATTGGCTATTAGGCTACTTTTATTCTTTTATCCTGTTTCTTTTCAGCTTTTGCCGTGAGTAGACCAAAAGATACCTTGTCAGATTTAGATTATAGCATCAGAGTATTTTATTTTCAAATATAAGTAATGAATAATAATAATAATAATAATAATAATATCTTTCCACAAAATAACTTTATTTTAGTTATACCACATTCATCTGGAGTACCATTGCAAAGTGAGGTAGAGAATCCAATTCCAAATAGTAATGTGTTGCTGCAGAATAATATTTGTGGAGTACCAGTTCCCAATTATATTGGAGCACCTGTTCAGAATAATGCAAACGTGCCACTTCAGTATGTTTCAGCATTGCAGACGCCTGTTCCTGTACAAAATTTTATACCTCCTGTGCAACAACGCTTATCATTGCCTACTCAAAATCGTTTCATCTTACCAAAACAAAATACTATTTTTATAAATACACAAAATCTCTACCAAGAATCTATCCCGTCATTTGATGAAGTTTCTAAAAACTCTTTAACGTTGAATGGAGAAGACCTCCCTACTAACACCATAAGCAATGCAACTACCTGTAAAGTAGAAGTAAGTTCTGATAGTTTCTAATAATAATAATAATAATATTTTTCAAAGATGTTAAATATCTATTTAAGAAATGTACGAATATTTACTTCTCTTTTGTTCTTTCTATTAAACAAAGCAATTGACATGGTTAATATAAATCTTTACTATTTGCTTTGTATAGGTTAGGTTTTTGTATTTTAATATTCAAGTCTTTTTAGACATGCTTTTATTTATATTTATGCATTGCATAAATTTTCTTAACTTTTGTATCACTAGTCAGATAGCACTTATATCCATATATATATATATATATATATATATATATATATATATATAATATATATATATATATATATATATATAATATATAATATATTATTATATATATATAATATATATATATTATATATATATATAATATTTTTTGATATAGGTGAAGTCAGAATGCTCAAGTACAGATGATAGTGACATTACATTACACTCTTATAAAGAATGTTCCCAACTAAAGGTATTACTACTCTGCAATGTAAATTAAAGAGGTTTGTGAATATTTTTATTTACATATTTATCATTAACATGAAAATATGGTTCTCTTTTTTTCAGACCATTCCACCTTCCCCTATCAAAATCAAAGAGGAAATTAAAGTAGAAGAATCGTTTGATATTGATGATACAAATATGCAAACTTCAGAGTGGAAAGTACAAAATGAGGTACGTTATATTATCACTTTTGTTGGTTATTCATAACACATTTATTCAACTTACAGAAATAGTAAACTAGGAAAATTAAGTTGGTTACTCGTGTAATATTAAATGTCTTGAATTAAGGATTAGTTGTACGTGACTAGATTTGTACACATTTGTAACACATTACATTGTAATCTTAAAAAGTAATTTAAAAATGAGTTTAAAATGTTTGTAACTCCAGTTTTATCTTTTGTTATAACCTTAAATCAAAATTGATTTTAACAATGTTTTAATTTTTTTTACATCTCTATCATATAAATTTTTTAACTAATAAAATTTTTTTTTATGTGAACTGGGCATCAATCTAGTTAGATATTAGTGACAAATTTAAATCGCCTTTTTATAAATATATTAATTACATAAAGGATGCATCATGAAATAGTAGTGATGGGCCAAATATCAAACAATTTTCAAAAACTGGAATTTTTTTTGGATTTACTTTAAAGGAAGCGATACCAAAGGTTACCTAAATTAATATGCCGATGACACTACCGATTATAAGGATGACATACCCAATCCCGATACGGTACTTGATACGATACTTCACTCATCCCTACTTTAAATTCACATTATAAATTTAAATAGGGCCTAAGAAACAACTCTGCACCATTGAATGAACCTGGTTACCCAAAAAGCATACGTAATCCCTGGCAATTACATTATTTATCGTGCATTGGAGATAATTGGGCCTCCAAGACAGCCTAGATCATATTCCTAGGATGGTATTCTCCACATTTTAAACTCAGCAAGAGGTGGGAACAATGTAAGGGTCAATTCATCAGAGGAATGGACTTTCTTCCTGTTCGCAGTCCAATGCTTATGTGTCGCCTCTTTCTCCACTTTCTTACATTCATGTCATGTATGAAAGGTTTGTCAATTGCAGAATGCCCATGAATATTGAGCCTATAAAGTTCTCTCATTGTTTTTTGTGCTGACAGGCTTTGCAAGACTGGTAATCAGCTTAATAGTAACCTTTGTAGTTATTTTCTTATTTTTTTGTCATAATCCTTCACAAAGCTCATCTGTCTTTGTTACCCAATTTTGATTTTTTTTTTTAAACCTCTGGTGGGCAAAGACCAGATGCCTACTAAAAATTTCCACCAGAGTTAGGGGAAAAGTTTAAATCTGATCAAGTTAAAGACTGACATGTCCCAATGTCCCGATACACGGTGTTTAAAGGTAAATCATAAAAAGTTTGGAAAATAGATGGAGTGTGCTCCAGACTTTACCAGTAGAGTACATGTAAGATTGAGCAAAGTGGTTATGTATGTGGTCAGAGAGTTGGACAGAGAAAGAATAAGACAATGTAGAAAGGCGTTGTAGGGGAGAGAGAGTATGAGGAGTAAAGCAACTCCTGATTGAAAAGATAGAAGAATTTTGAGAGGAAGTTGAGGTAAAATTCTTAGACAGATGTAAAAGGCTGTAGTAAGAGGAGACCCAGATAGAAGTATTAAATTAGGTTCAGATCAGCGAAAAGTTCTATTGGTTCCTGTATAACTAGCTAGATAAAAGTATCCTTGGGTTTCAGTCACGTGAACCAATTCATTTACAAAATAAAAGGACCACTTGCCTTGCGAGCAATGAAATTCATCACCAAAGATCTATACATATAATTACTGTGAATTCTATTAAAAAATGAGACCCAAAATAAAAATAAAAAATAAAGAGATTTGATACATTTACATAAATTCTACATTTCTTTCACGAAATATATAAATATTTAAACAACTTAATGACACTTATGATAATCCTTCAATTTTCTCTTAGTGGCTTGATCCAATTTTATTTGACTTGATCAAGAAGGTTAACAAAATCTATTCTCCTAATGTATCTTTCAGTTTAGTATACAAAATCAACAACCAAAAACCCAAATAATAAAGAAGCCTACAAAGGAATTACAATAATAAATAACCTTAAACTTAAAATAAATAAATAAAGCAAATGACTTATTTCTATGACTAATAAGACAAAATACAAATAGTACTCAAAATTTCATAATGAAGTTATCATTAATTTTGCTAAATTGTACAACAGTATATAAATTGAGTATTTACCTTGTTTGAACATTACAAGACTTATGATAATGGTTTTACAGTTGCTGCATTAGATTGTATGACTATATGGTGCAACATAAACTAGATTTTTTTTTTTTTTTGTAGTAACACAATTGTCATGGGTCTAAGTACTTTACTGTTGTAAAGTTTATTTTTCATAGTTATATTTAGTTTGTAATAGGAAAACTTTAAAGGTTACAATTCAAAAAAAAAAAAAAAAGTTAAAATAAAGAAGCAACATCTAATATCCTGGCACCTCACAGCGTGTCGCATGAGCCCTCCTCCATGGAAGAGGTATGCATTGCAATAGTGATAGAGAGAGAGTGACGCAATAATTTGATGGCCAGAAAGAGACTGGAGAGAATTAGTGAGAGCGGGAGAGTTGATAAGACTGATAAACAATTAGGGCTCATAAGCTTGGAAATGGTATCTGGGAACAATTTTCCCACCTAAAATTTCAGTAAGCTTGGACATACTTCACTTGTACCAGCACAGATTATTGACCACAGAGAAACTGACATTTCATATCGACGTTATAAATTACTCTATCACATATGACACATGAGTATCTGTGGCTCCTCTTCGATTTTGTGTACTTGACATGTCATATTACCATTTTTTCTTTTCTGCTGGTTCATATATATATATATATATATATATATATATATATATATATATATATATATATATATATATATATATATATATATATATATATATATATATAATATATTGTGAAATATTTAAAATTTTATTTCATGTTTGTAGTTATGCATATATTTTAATTAACTTGCAAATGCCTATCTATATTAATTCAACACAGATAGCTAAATGCACTGTTTATATAGAATAGAGTTGAAAATGATAAGAAATATTGTATATTTTGAAAAATTGAAAATTTTAGTTCTTATATAATTAAGACATTTATTTTTACCAGAATTCTGGCCAGATAGTACTAACATCCGACTGGATACCAAAAGAAGCCACATAACTGGATATCTGGATCATCCCTAAATAAAAGAGAGTAAAAAACATGAATTCATTCATTGTGTTGTCTTAGCACATCATTTTCCAAAGACAATGTGTGTATTGTTGAGACATATTGTGAATTCAGATCATACAAACGTGTGACAGGAGGAGTTTGAATTGGAATTTTTCTGTCAGCCATTCCAAATAAGCTGCCAATATCATGTTTGATTAAAAAATATTGTAACAAAGGGTCCGTACCAAACCGAAAGTGCCTATGATGGGTAAAAAAAAAATTTCCAGACCGGAAAAATGGATAATATTTTAGATAATAAATTTTAATGATTTTGAAATATATAATATTTTTTTTTGGCTCATTTTATCTTTTGATTTAGGATTTTTTTTTTTGTTATTTGAATAAAAAAAGTTTTGTGAATTATACAAACCAACAAAAAATTATCCATTCTTTCATAAATAAAAACGGTTCTGCATTTGGAATTTATTCTCTTAGCTAAGGCAACATTCCTTTTATTTACATTGTTTTTTTCCAGTATCCCATTAACCACATAGAAGCAGCTACTACCTTTCTGTGGGAGATTCAAAGACTATATAATAAGGATTAAATGATATTTCTAATAAGGCTTTCGCTATACAAAGTGAGATTTAAATGATTTAAATTGCAATTTTTGTAAACAAAAACAAATGGAAAATAACTTTAATACATACCTTTAAAAATAACAAAAAAAAAGATTTTCAAGATTTGGATTATTTTTATTTAGGAAGTTATTATTATTATTATTTGCAACATACACAAAGAGCAATGATATTGTAAACCTAATTGGAAAATGTGTGTTTATAGGATTCTTATTTGTATAAATAAAAGTTATTTTAATACTTTGGTGTAGTTTCTGATAATTATAAGAACCTTAGTCATCATATTTTCTTTTTTTTTTCTTTTTAGAAACTTTTATTTGCAAAAGAGGAAAAAGCTGCTGCTATTGATATTAAAGAAGAAAGTTTTGAAGAAGATTTTCACACAAATGATCACATGTCAATTTATGATCCTTCAGTAAGTCCTCTTCAAACCTTATTCAGAAAGTTAATATAGATATTACAAAATTAAATCATTTTTTTTAACTTCCTAATAATATTAAATATATTTTTCTTCTTTCTTACTGAAGGACTGTACTGGCTTTAAAGATGAAAAGGTTGAAGATATGGAAATAAAAGAAGAAAAGCTTGAAGAAGACCCTCTCCAATTGGATAATCTGTCCTCTCATTTTAATACATTTGAAAGTCCTCTTAGGACTGATTTAGAAAAGGTAAGTTTAAGATTTGAAATGACATATTTGTGGTGTGCATTTGTGGCATTTTATCTTAATTGTATTAAGAGCTTTAAAAATATTCCAGATTTTAAAATGAATAAACAAATTATTTTAATATCTTCTATTGACTTAAAAAGGGGCGATTTTTTTTTTTTTTTTTTTTTTTACACACCACCCAACGGCAAACCTATTCAAGGGGGAATTTAATCTACATTATATTTTATTATTTAATTATTATTAATTAATTTTATAAATAATGTTTTACATGGTTAAATGATTAACAGTTAATATAAAAAAATTAACAAAAAAAAAAAAAAAAAAAAAATAAAAAAAAAAACAACAAAATAAAATAAAAAAAAAAAAAAAAAAAAATAATAAAATAATAAAATAATGAAAAATAAAATTAAATACATAATTCAAATTTAGCAAAATATATAATTAAAATTAAAAAAAAATAAAATAAAATAAAATTAAAATAAAAATAAATTTTAATAATAAATAATAATAATAATAAACCATTGTTAGTATTAAAAGATTACTTTATTTTTAATAAAATTAATATTTATTTCGTAATTGCTTTGTTAAATTTTGAGTAAATATTGAATATGTATTGGTGCGTTTTGTGTTTGTAGATATAAATATATAATTTATTTTTTTTTTTTTTATTACCTAGATATAATTTTTTATTTATTTTAATTTTAGAAAATATTTTTTTTTTTTTTATTTTTAGTTTTTTTTTTTTTTTTTTTTTTTTTTTTTTTTTTTTTTTTTTTTTTTTTTTTTATTTTGAAGATAAATAAATAAATAAAATTAAAAAAAAAATGTGCTGACGTTTTACTTCTTCAGGGAGTCCATGAAAATAATAGTGATAAAATGACTAAAAACCTCCAGTCTTCGTTATCAGAAGAAGATCGAGGAAATGAAGAAGATCGAGGAAAGGAAGAAGATCGAGGAAAGGAAGAAGATCGAGGAAAGGAAGAAGATCGAGGAAGGAAATGAAGAAGATCGAGGAAAAGATGAAGATCGAGGAAAGGAAGAAGATCGAGGAAATGAAGAAGATCGAGAAATGAAGAAGATCGAGGAAAAGATGAAGATGATGGAAAAGAAACTATTCCCGAAAGCGAAGAAGAAAAAGAAAAATAATTTTTTATTTTTTTTTAATAGATAAGATAAAGTACTTTAAAAATAGTTTATTAATTTATTTAATAAAAAGAATTACGCTGTCAAAATGCGCATATTTGTGATATTGAAGTACACTTTAAAAAGAAAATGTGCAATTGGCTACATTTCTGCGTCACCCACCTCACCTCATACACAAATACACACAAATAAATAAATAAAATTTTATATAATTTGATTTATTTGTTTACACTCTTAAAGCACGTTGAAATTATAAGAAGCTAAAATTTAACCCATACCTAGCAACAAAGATCATATGCTTAACATGAAGGGTGGAGGAATTTGGTATAGTCATACCATGTAAATTTGAATATTTATATATAATATAATATATATATATATATATATATATATATATATATATATATATATATATAATATATATATATATATATATATAATATATAATATATATATATATATAATTTTTTGTTTTATCACTTCTGGTGGGCAAAGGTCGGAGGCCTATTGAAATTTCCACCAGAGTTAGGATGGAAGTCGGGAACTTGGTTAAATTAAAGGCCAACATGACCTGATACCCGCCGTTTGAAGGTGTGTAAGTCATAGGAAGTTGGGAAAATAGATGAAGGAAGTGTGTTCCAGACTTTATCAGTAGAGTACATGTAAGAATGAGCATATCACGTTTAAGTCTGGGGTCAGAGAGTAGTTGGATAGAGAAAGGATGAAACTGTGTAGAAAGACAAGT
Source organism: Armadillidium nasatum (assembly GCA_009176605.1). Taxonomy (NCBI): domain Eukaryota; kingdom Metazoa; phylum Arthropoda; class Malacostraca; order Isopoda; family Armadillidiidae; genus Armadillidium; species Armadillidium nasatum. The sequence continues at coordinate 30,141 of SEYY01008394.1, read as the reverse complement.
CACACGAGCCCTTCTCTATGGAGGAGGTATGCGACGAGAAAGTTCAGAAGAGCAGTATTCTTTTAGCTATATGAATGGGACTGTTATCTTGCACGAAAATGAATTTCTCTGGTCCTGGAAAGAGACATGCTCTAACAGATG
>SEYY01008394.1:0-25000 GCA_009176605.1 Armadillidium nasatum | reverse complement strand
ATAGTTATTATCTAGACTTGTGTTGGAAGCTATGCATGATTAAGCGATGATTTCAGCTGATATGATTTTTGAGTTATCTGAGGAAAAGGAGAAAACAAAAAGAAGTAAAGTAAAGCTAGAGGAGATAGTTTTGGGTAAGTTCCAGAAAGATCGAGAATAGTAAAAGCTTTTCTTGAAAAATTGTTAAACTTTGTAGGAATAAAACATATTTGCGAAGAACATATTAGCCTCTACTTGGGGATCAATATTAAAAGAGTGAAATTCAGGAGTTTGAGGACGACGTTAATCTTTGATGGAAACATCCAAGTTAATAAAAAATTTATCGTCTTAGGTAGAAAGATAAGAATATGAGATAAACTTCGTTCCTGGGAGAAACACCTCTGTTATGTGTTCTTTGAACATAAATCAAAGCAGCAGCAATGCACTCCAAGGAAACTCAAAGAGGTTTGACTGCAAAAATCTCTAGCGTGCAGAACCAAATTGCCACTAAAGGCACTCCGAAGGTACAGTCGTGAACAGAAGTTCGTTCCTATAAAGCTGGAAATAAATATTTATATAAAATGGAGATCATTTCAGGTTCAGCCAATCACAGTTCAATTAAGCCCCTCTCAATGTTTTTATTCTCTTTTTATTCAAAATAGAGCTTTTATGAAATGATCTCCATTTTATATAAATATTTATTTCCAGCTTAATAGGAACGAACTTCTGTTCACGACTGTACATCTGAAAGTATAGAACAGAATATAAGATTATGATATTTCGGAGGAACCCAAAGGATGACTGAAATTAGGGGTTCCTCTAAGAAACAGATTTGTCACTAATTGTCGACTTGAGAAGAGAAAGGTTCTAATGGATAAGTATTCAAAAGTTAAAAAACGTAAACAGTTAGATCTATGTTTTGGTCCTTCTGCAATGTGGGGTTAAACCCCCTACCCCTGTATCACTGTTTTTTTTTTTTACTAAATCCTTTATAAAATATTTATTAATTTATATTTTTCCCCATTTTTTGAAAGAAATTTAGGAGTCAAAAAAACATATCATTCTACAGTCAGTTATGGGTAAGAGGATTTGATATTCGTCAAATGTTAATTGTTATTTTGAAGTTTTCATTTTCTGCATATTTTTGTTCTTCAAGTTAATGTTTTATTATTATCTGCAATATATTTTTGGGATCAAAACTTGTGAAAAACTTCTTCTAACTCTCTCTAATTCTATATGATTTCATTTTTTTCTTTGAAAAATGTTATTTGAAGAAAATCTCTGAAACATAATACGCATTCTGTTGCATATGAATTATATTCCATGTTTGAGTGGTCATATCTCAGTAACCACACGGAATTATGAAAAACTAATTACATATTTGAAATCAGGAGAAAATTTTATAAGGATATTCCAAAAATTTATCAAAATTGAAAGAAAAAGTTCCTTTATACGAGTCATAGGACGTAGTTTCAAGGTCATTCAATATAGGTTATTTAAAAGATCTATTTCTCATCAACTATTTCTAATTATGAAAAACTAAATGCAGATTTGGAATCAGAATATATTTTATTAATTAATATATATATATATATATATATATATATATATATATATATATTATATATATATATATATTATATTATATATATATATATATATATATATATATATATATATATATATATATATATATATATATTATATATATATATATATTATATATTATATATATTATATATATATATTGATATATATATATATATATATATATATATATATATATATATATATATATATATATATATATTATATATATATATATATATATATATATATATATATGTATATATATATATATAATATATTATATATAATTATATATATATATATATATATTATATATATATATATATATATATATATATATATATATATATATAATATATATATATATATAATATATATATATATATATATATATATATATATATATATATATATATATATATATATATTATATATATATATATATATATATATATATATATATATATATATATATATATATATATATATATATATATATATATATATATATATATATATATATATATATATATAATATATATATATATATATATGGGGAATTTTACTACCCAAAACAGAAATACCCAATAGTTTGTAAAATATACGTATAATTCCATGTTTTAGTGGCTATATCTCAGTAACCTTTTAAAATTATGGAAAACAAATTACATATTTAGAATCAGGAGAAAATTTGCTATAAGAAGTGTTAAAGGATGTTTTCGTTTCACTAGAATTTCAATTTTTACTGTGTCTTTATATAAATCATATATTCCACATTAAAAGAAAATAAAAATTTTGGGCGGAGTTTAACTAAATTCTCATTGGTTAAATCTTTAAATGATAAATCCATCACCGCCATTTTATTTTAAAATGAATATGTGTATCAATAATGTTGGACGAACTCCTGTGGACGACTGTACATTGAGTCTTTACCGGTCTGAAGTTGCCAAAATATACACATTAATAAATGAATTTTTAAAATATTTTGATTGGTTAATTAAAGCCCTTGCTATAGCCAATCAGATATGCTTAGACTGTAGAAAGAAAAATGTTTTAGGGTATTAGGTGGGGGAATGAGTGTATTTTGGGGTAATATTCCCGAAATTTTCAATATATATATATATATATAATATATATATATAATATATATATATATATATATATATATATATAATATATATATATATATATATATATATATATATATATATTTTTTAATGTCTCCTCCGGTGGGCAAAGGCCAGGCCTACCAAATTCCACCGGGAGTTTGGGAAAGATCTATTATCATGGTCGATGGTGGCCGACGTGTCCAGACACACGGCGTTTGAAAGTATGCAAGTCAAAGGAAGTTGGGAAAACAGATGAAGGGAGTGTGTTCCAGACTTTACCAGTAGAGTATATGTAAGACTGAGCATAGCGGTTAAGTCTGGGGTCGGAGAGTTGGACAGAGAAAGAATGAGAATGTGTAGAAAGGCATGTCGCACGAGCTCTTCTCAATGGAGGAGGTATGCAACGAGAGAGTTCAGAAGAGCAGTGTCCGTTGTAATAGCGATAGTAAAGAGAGAGTGACGCAACAATTCGACGGGCAGAAAGAGAGTTAGTAAGAACAGGAGAGTTGATGAGACGAAATGCCCTTGACTCCACCTTCTCTAAGAGAGCTGTATGTGTGGAACCACCCCAGATGTGCGAAGCATACTCCATACAGGGACGAACAACACCCCTATACAGAGCAAGCAACTGGGGTGGCGTGAAGTAATTCTGAAGGCGCCTCAGAACACCCAACCTCTTAGAAGCTTGTTTAGAAAGAGAAGTAATGTGATCTTTCCAAGAAAGATCACGAGAAAAAGAAACACCGAGAATATTAAGGACAGATGAAGGCATGAGTTGAGTGTTTTCGAAGAAGATATCATAGTTGTGTGGAAGATTGTGTCGAGTGGAGAGATGGAGGAATTGAGTTTTTGAGGCATTGAAAACAACCATGTTTTCTCTGCCCCAATTTGAAATACGAGAAAGATCAGAGGTTAGTTGCTCCAAGGCTACCTTCTCGAGTCTATCAACTGCTGTTGGGTGGGACGTTTTCAAAATGAAGGAGTAATGAAGGGTGGAGTCATCAGCATAGGAGTGGATAGGAGATGAGGTGATAGAGAGAAGGTCACTAATATATATATATATATATATATATATATATATATATATATATATATATATATATATATATATATATATATATATATATATAATATATATATATATATATATATATATATCGAGTATAGCGGCTGTTAAATATGGGTACTGGAATAGTCCTGTGAAGTATTACATATTTCCACCAAACCCTGTAGAATGATATATATATATATATATATATATATATATATATATATATATATATATATATATATATATATATATATATATATATATATATATATATATATATAATATATATATATTTTTTTTTCAGAAAAATGAATAGAAGAGAATCAAACCTTGTGTTGAGGGGAAAGATTATAGGGCTCTATGAGTCAAGCATTGCTAAACTGCAGATTGCCAGACAACTGGGAACGAGTGTTCAAACGGTTCGTAAGTGGGTCAAGAGACATGAAGAGGATGGGAATCTCTGTGACCGTCCTTCACCTGCTGCGAAACCAAGAAAAACCACTCAAGAGCAGGATCTCGAAATAGTTACTTGCGTTCAAACTAAACCATTCACAAATGCGAAACAAATAAAAAGAGAATTACAGCTTGAAGTAACAACCACTACCATTCGCCGACGACTCCGTGAAGCGGGTTATCATCACCGTAAGCCAGCGTTAAAAGAAAAATTAAGAGAACAGCATAGAACTGCAAGGTTATCTTTTGCCAATGAACACATCGAAAAAGATATAACATATTGGTCAAGGGTAATATTTACAGATGAAAAAACATTTTGCTCCTCAAGCCATGGAGGTCTTCATTGTTACAGATTAAATGATACAAGAAACGAACCATCTAATGTAACATGTAATGTGTGGGGTTGGATCAATTATTTCACTCTAGGAGAACTTACACCTATAACAGGAAAATTTAGTTCAGATTCATATCTAGAAATACTCGAAGAAGTTTTCCTTCCATCGGTTAGGACTTATTTATTTCCAGATCAAATGAAGATTCTGTACGTCCAGGATAACAGTCCAGTTCATAATGCTAAAAGAGTCAAACAGTGGTTCAGTGAACATGAACAAATCATAGAACTTTTGAAGTGGCCAAGCAAATCTTGCGACCTAAACCCCATTGAGAATGTATGGGCTGCCATTGTTAGAGACTGGATTCCAGAAGAAGAAAGAACAAGAGAAGCTCTTAACAATCATGCAAGGAGGTCTTGGGAGATGTTAAGAAGAAAACATAATATCATAGAAAATTGCATTTCTTCAATGCCTTCACGACTCCAATCAGTTATAGATAGTCAAGGAGGGTGGACGAAATATTAAAGAATAATATATATATATATATATATATATATATATATATATATATATATATATATATTATATATATATATATATATATATATATATATATATATATATATATATTATATATATATATATTTATAAATTTATTATTATTATTATTATTATTATTATTATTATTATTATTATTGTTGCTGTTATTATTGTGATTATTATTATTTATTTTATTATTATTATTAAATTTTTTTATTAGTATTATTTTATTATTAATATTTTATTATTATTATATATTATTTATCATTATTATTTATTATTATTTTGCTATTATTATTAATATGGTTATTATTATTCCTCATCACTTAGCTATTTCAGTATAATAATTAAAATATTTTTATATTTTCTTATTTTATTTTTATCTTTATTACGTTTACACAAATAAATTTGGTTAAGATTATGACAATAACATATTCTAAAATTATTATAAACTTATATATATTATTACATTTGTTATTACGTATAATGTAATGGACCAAAGGACTAACTCGTTTCCATTAGTATAAAAAATATAAAGTGAACGATATTTGAATGTGTAAATTTATAACTAAAAAATAAAGATATAAAGGTTAAAGATTTTCAGTTATAAAAGAGGATTTTTATTTTTATTTTTTTCTAGAAAAAGCTTTACGGATTGGGAAATTTTCGTTCAATATATTGGCTGAAAATATTTATGATATGCCCGTATCATTTCGAAATACCTTAGCAAACATGCTCATAATAAAGATTTTCCAGTTTTTTCAACACTGTATCTGGTTTCCACTTAGCTTGAGATTGGTAGTCTCTGAAAAATATCTCGGAACTGGTATCAAAAGATCTATTAACCTTGGTGATTTCCAGTTGCTTCATCTGCTTTGTATATATTTTAGAGTGTAAATTAGGAGTTAAAACACTAAATATATTTCTCAAAACCCTATTTATTAAAAGAACAGAAGGAGGAATACCGGTGGTGGAATGAGGTGTTATACGATAGAAAAATGAAAAAAGCTTTCTAAATTTTGAATAAAATCGGTACCTCCCAATTTTCTACATTTCATGTTTTTTTTTTAACGTTTGTATGAATCTTTCCACTTTACCGTTGGTAGATGCAGCTGAAAATGTATGATGAATTCCGAATTTGCTTGTGAATATCTTAAATTCTGCATACGTAAATTGAGTACCATTATCAGAAACGATCTGCTCCGAAATTCCATGCGTTGCAAATACTCTTTTTTAAAGGATTTATGGTAGTGTTTGCATTAATCGATTTTGTAGGAATAATCTCCTGCCAATTGCTATAAGAATCCACACCAACCAAATAATAATTATTGAGAAAGGAACCAGCGTAATCAATATGAATTCGTTGGCACGGTGAACTTGAAAACTCCCAAGGATGTGTCCTGATTGAGGGAGGGGCATTTCCTTTCTCCAAACATTGCTTGACAATTCTGTAGGCTGGCAACTATGTCTTGATCTATGTTCGGTCACCAAACAGAAGATGGAAGAATCAGGGAATTTTTACTACATTACCCGACAATTGGTAGATATATTATTGATATATATATATATATATATATATATATATATATATATATATATATATATATATATATATATATATATATATATATATATATATATATATATATTTAGTAGCTCAGACGATCGAACACTCGCCTTGCAGGAGAGAGATCCAGGGTTCGAGGCCTTGTCGAAGTAGGGAAACTTGGTCAGTTCTCTCTTGCGCTTAGCCACGCGCACTTATAGGTAATAAGTACATCTGCTGAAAGCTACTGCAGGTGGGATTAAAGTCGGCATCCGTGATAGGCTTGGCCAGTGAAACCCTTGGTTTATCCTCGAATGGACCTACTGACATGGCTAGTAACCCTTCCTGGGATCGAATTATATATATATATATATATATATATATATATATATATATATATATATATATATATATATATATATATATATATATATATATATATATATATATATATATTATATATATATATATATATATATATATATATATATATTGTACTCAGTTTTATTGATAATTTTATGCACGGTTGGATATAGATCCTTCATTTTTAAACCCGTGGCTTTCGTAATGTTTTTACTGTTATTTTTTTTTTAAAAAAAAATGTTAAAAAAGGCGCAAAATAGATAAATTAATGTATATACTATGATCAAATGCACCTTTATGACTTTAATTATGATCTACTATAAGTAATGTTATTCTTATGTGTTAGTTAATGTACAATGTGGCACAAGCCAATGCCCAAGTCTGAGAAACAATAAAGCATGCAAAAGTAAATATAAATACAGTGGTAGACCCTTGTTAAGCCTTTTATTTAAGGTTGGCCAAGTACATGTGAAAATAGCAGACGAGAACAAGTGTTGTCAAGGCTCGATTGGGTTTTTATTAACTGTAATTAACTTTTTAGAAGGATACACCACCTATCACATGAAAATTGTAGTAAAAGACTTACTGCATATAATTGAATGTTCATTTTTAGGTCATCAGAGTGAAGTTTTAAAACAAATGTTGGTAATTTCGTCAGAGTGACATGATACCTGATGTTGGTTCTTATGCATAGTTCGTCTCATACCTGCTATTGTTATTCATAATATAAACTGGAAATATATATATATATATATATATATATATATATATATATATATATATATATATATATATATATATATATATATATATATATATATATATATATATGTTATTGGGTCATAAAATCAAATTCAGTGAATTTTAAAATAAAGTACTAAAAATCCTGTTATAAAATATAATTATTCTGACTACACGGAACATGCCTATGTCTTATATATTATCAATATTAATGTATTGATATTTCATAATGTTATTGTTAGATATTTGAAATACTTAGGAAATATATTTTAACACTTTTTTATTTATTTATTTTTGTTTATGTTAGGCCTATTTGTTGGCAGTTAAGTATGCATTTACCCTTTAAGTCAATATTAGGTTAAGTTGAATTAGTTTTTAGGTTTAACAGTATCAATATTTACATTAATATTAATATATTTTCAAATTATCTTTCTCTGCCCAATTTCTTACATCATATTGTTAAAGTGTCAGACGAAAGCTAAACTTTATAATATTTAAAATCTATTTTTACTACCTTAAGTGCATTTTAATTTAGTGAATTTGATTTTCTGATCCATTTTTGTTTTTCTTCAATATATAGTTTTATATTAAGAATATTATCTAAAAACCTAGGTAAAAGATAAACGATGCATATTTACCCCAATGTTCACCATTTTTGTATAGAAATGTAATAAAATATGAAGAAAAAAAATTACTTTTAAGGGTTTAAAATATATATTCTTATAGCAAATATCGTATCTATACTTTTAACCATTTATATGTATTTAATACGAACAAAACTCCCATTGTGGCTTTCATAGGCGACAAAATAAAATATAACATTAGAATATTAGAAAAATAAAGACAGTTAGGAGCCACACAGGCCTATCGAGACTTTCCCAGCCAAAACAAATAACTCTAATACTAACATATAACAAAGACTAGGTCTATCCTATCTCTATTAGCAGTAATCTGAAAGTGAGTGATCAGTGTTTGGTAACAAGTAATAGAGCTAGCAAGATGTTAGGTATAATAAATCGAAATATAGTTTACAAGAGCAAAGAGGTTATAAGCAAACTTATATAATAGCTAGGTTATTATACAGGGTTTGTCAAGATTAGGTTAGGTTAAATTAGTTTATTAGATTTAACAATTTATATACCTATATTTATATCAATATATTTTCCGATTATCTTCCTCCTCCCAATTTCTTACTACATATTGTCAAAGTTACAGATGAAAGCCAAGCTTTATTATATTTGAATTCTATTTTTACTACCTTAAGTGCATTTTAATTTAGTGAATTTGATTTTCCGACCCATTTTTATTGTTTTACTTCAATATACATTACATTTCCAGTTTATATTTTATACTAGGTAAGAGATGAACCTTGCATATTTACCAATAGCTGTGTTAGCCAGTATTAGAGAATTGTTCACAAGCTTGGGTTCGACATTTAAGAAAAGACATTAGAATATTTAAAAAATAAGATAGTTAGAATCCACACAGGACTATCAAGACTGTCCTAGTAAAAACAAATAATAATAATTCTAATACTATTATATGCAATAAAGACTAGGTCTATCCTATCCCTAGATATGCTGGCATGAGTCAGTGTTGAGCAACAAAGATAATTTCTGGCTTCGAGAGTAAGAGCTATGAGGAGGCGTTGAAGGATGGGAATGTTCTCGGTTGAAAGGAGATTTTTCAGAGGGGATATGATACAAGTTTATTTGGGTCAGTATGTTCTATTAAAGATTTAATTCACTTAACTCAATTCATAATATATACTAGACTAAATCTTTCCTCAGTAAACACTGATGAAAAATAAACATTAAAAATATTAACCAATTCCTTATCCAATGTGATGTATAATATATATCAATTTTAATTGGACCAATTTTTGTACCCTTACTTCTAAATTTATAGAAGCTAAAAAACTCTTTCAGATCTTTATAACTATTCCTTGCCAAATTTATTTCTGCCATTCTCTTTGCTCTTTATATAAGCTATGGTTGCCAAAATTGATGAATCATAGATGCCATAATTTTCAATGTTGCCAGAACTTAAATTAATGTATATCTCGTAGCCCATAATTTGGAGAAAAAAAAAAAAAAATATATATATATATATATAATTTTCATTATGAATATATGGAGAATGTATAATATTTTCAAAATTTAGCTTAAGTTATAAGATGTATTGTGTTTCATGGTTATTCATAAATATTAATTAAGTTTTCAGTTTTTAAAAAAGGAAACATGTTACTCTTTTACATTTTTTCAATAAAATAAAGTTTTAGTCTTCACTGTTTTATTACTTTTTTCCTATTTCATTTGTAATAGTATATACTTTATAATATTAAAATAAATGATAATTATAGTTTTAGAAAATGTAACTAAATTAAAAGGAAGTGTTTGAACTAAGGTATGTACTGTATTTCAGTTATCGTTATTAATTGGAATTGTGTCTAATATAAAAATTAGGGATGGAGTGATACCAAAATTTTAACCAATACTGATACCAATAATTTTAAATCATGCAATGCTAATATCGATATCTCTAAATTTACGAATAATGAGTACGGATACCAAAACCAATTTTTTTTGTGAACTCATGAAGGTTGAAACAAAATTGAAAATATTCAGTGTTCATAAAATTTAGGTATTCTACTATCAATTTTAGTCCTACCTAGTTATTTTTAGTCACATTGCTAAACTAATTGATAAGTATATAGGGTTGGTACCACCAAGATTTTGCATCCAACTTGGTGCATGGTGTACTTTCTTCATTAATTTTTGCGACATTCACGGTCTTCAATACAATTTCCATTTTGTTGAACACCACCTCTCTTAGACCTATCCTCTTATTCTTGATAGAAACTCAAATGCTTGAGCATTCTCATAGCAAACCATTTTCTGTTTCTACTTATTGTCTCGATCTTCAATTTTCAGCCATTGCAGGTTGTTATGCATATATGCGCTATGATTTTGTTTACTCTTTTGTCTCTAATCTGGAGTCTTCTGAATTTTCCACCTTGTGACTAAAGCTCTCTTGCCTTTCTACATATAAATTAATTTGTTTTGTTTATTTATCTCCTAATTTACGGACTATCCTAAATTTTTTTAAATTTTTTTATTTTATTTTTTTGATAGATACGAATTAAAGTTTAGCTAAGGTTGTTGCTTGTGACAAACAAATTTAATCTTAATAATCTTTAATAACCAATAGGTTATTTTAACAGGCTTTGTAACATTAAAATCCAATAGCTAGTCTGAAAATATGAGCTGTAATGAATATGTTTGCGTCAATATAAAAGAAGAACCTGCTAATTCTGATGATCAGTTAAATTTGAAATCTGTTGTGAATGAAGGACATGTAAGTAAAAGTATTCGATACTTTTTAGAAGTTTTTGTCTTAAAATTGATATTGATTCCATTCTCATTCGTAAAAAATAATATACAAACACTTTTTGCCTCCCTCTCACTGTTATTTATTTCTTTATTTTTTTTTTTGTTATAGGATATTAATGGCAAAGAAGATTCAGCAGAATATATATATCATGATATTTTTGTAAAGGATGAGAATATGGAGTTGGAAAGCAATGATGAAGATGATGAAATGGTATATATATATATATATATATATATATATATATATATATATATATATATATATATATATATATATATATATATATATATATATATATATATATATATATAAATTATGGCTCAAATGGTAGAGTGGTTGACTCACATTCTTGAGGGTGCCATTTCGATCCCTTCTTGTGGATCCTAGGTATATACTAACTAGAAAAGTTCCTTTCCTCTAATAGGGCAATGCCCGTGAGATGCTGCGAACTTATAATATATATATATATATATATATATATATATATATATATATATATATATATATATATATATATATATATATATATATATATATATATATATATATATATATATATATATATATATATATATATATATATATATATATATATATATATATACATAAATGCATCTGCAGGTTTTGGATTTCTATTCAAACATCTTTGCATTTGTAACATATTTTGCATTACCCAATGATATTTCATATGAAGAGGTTTTCAAAGGTTTTTAGTTTATGAAATGTTGATCGTTTTGTTTTGCATTTGAATGCTCTCAGTAGAGAGAGAGTCAAAGCCATTGGAAACACAGTATATTTAGTTAAATAGTTTTTGCCTGTCAGTTTTTTATCTTTAATTGACTTTTGTATTATTGGTTAAGACTTCTGTGTCATTGTAGTTTTTGCTGGAAGAGGATTCTAAAAACTTTCTCACATTAGTATTTTTTTTTCGTTTTCCATTGCAGGATTGGATGCTTTCATCTGGAGAGAGTGATGAGTCCTCTTGTGATGAGTTAGATTTTGAGTCAAATTCATCTGAAAACTTTGTATATACAGATGAATCTGAGAGTGATTTATCTTCCAATATTTCCTCTTGTAAGTCAGATGTATCCGAAAATCTTGTTTCTTCAGATGAAACGAGATATGATAGTTCTTTTGAGAAAGCTACATCAACAGATAGTGATGAAAGCTTTGAAGATGACACTGACATAGATGAAGTGTCTCAAATATGTACAGACACTCAAAATCCTATGTCAAAATGGGTACCAGTAAGTATCCATTCTCGAATTTTTCCTGTCTCTGGTAAAGAGGTACTCTGTTCTCACATTCCTTTCTCAAAGGATGGAAAAGTTTGGCCAATTGATATTTATAAACATTTTTTAACAGATGAAATCATCAATTTGATTGTAGTTGAAACCAACAGATATGCTGCTACTCAAGTTTCGAAGTCAAATGATGAAGAAGACTCTGGGTTATGTAAATGGACTACGACAAATTATGAAGAAATGAAAAAGTTTCTAGGTGTTATTTTTGTAATGTCTAGCTGTAGGATGCCAATGATTAGTAATTACTGGTCCGAAAAATTTATTTTACAGAAATAAAACGATTTCCAAAACAATGAGCTTGGAACGGTTTCAGAACCTGCTGGGAAGCTCTTCATTTCTCTGACAATAAAAAACCAAAAGGAACAAAATATCAAAAAATAGCTCCTGTAATTGATTTATTGAAATTACAATTTCGCTCTCTTTACACTCCAGGATCATCTTTGGTGATTGGCGAGACAATGATTCCTTTTAAAAATCTTGTACCAAGAAAGCATCATAAATTTGGATGCAAAATTTATAAGCTTTGCACTCTAGAGGGCTATACCTTAAATTTTGAAATTCTTTGTCAAAGAGGAGAGAGAGAGGAAATGATGTCACACCCAGACTCTTTAGTAATGAATTTAATGTCCAATTATTTGGACAAAGGAGTGACCCTCTTTACAGACTTTACGTCAGTCACTCTCGCAGAGTCATTACTCTCACGTAGAACATTATAGCTGTGGATTTATTCGTGGCAAACAAGCAGGTCTTCCGAGTGAGATAGTGAATGCCAAAATTAAAAATGGTGTAATAATAGGTAAGGAAAATGAGAAAGGTGTTAAAGTTTTTAATTGGAAAGATGGTGGGTCAAAATCTATCATAGTTTCCACAATCTCTGACCACGATGAAAAGATCACTCCGACAGGGGAAGTTACTCGAAAGGGAAAGGAGAGAAAAATGCCTAAGGTTGCGTTGGATTTTGCCGTTGCTAAGAAAAGAGTGGTTGATCTCGATGACGAATTTTCTACTTATTCTGAATTCACTACGAAAACTCTGAAGTGGTACAAAAAAGTGGTTTTGGGGCTTTTTACAGGAACTTGCGTTTTAAATAGTTGGATCATTTATAACAAGTATTTTGCATCTAAAAAATGGACTTTTGAAGATTTTAGAAGGTCTTTATGTCATTCCTTATTGACTGGTTTACCTGAAGAAGAAACAAAACCACGAAAGATTACAAAGTCTGTTTCAGGAGGATTAGAACAGCTTCGGATAAGTTGGTCCTGTAAAGATACACTGAATATTTTTATTTTTTTTATTTTACGCAGAACCACCACTCACGGGACGGGCAAAGCCCTATTTTAAGGAGAGGGTGATGATGCTTCCAAATATTTGCTCAGTTTCAACTCAAAAATGTAAAGTACTCGAAAATTGTGATGATTTCCTATGTAATTTCTTTTCTCCTTCTAAAGAATTATTTTATTTTTATTATTTTTTATATCAGAAAGTAATTTTTTTTTTTTTTGTTCCTAGTTTCATTAATAAAAATTAAAAAATTTTATATCCGTTATTTTTATTCCTTTATTTTTTATTTTTTTAAATGGTGCCACCACTCACGGGCAGAGCCCCTTTTCAATGATATTTTCATCGGATGTTTTTTTACAAGTAAAAATAGCAAATTTGATTAACTTTTTTTTTTTTGTTTATTTATTTTTTTTATGTGGATCATGTCAGACTTCTAAATAGATGCCAACAAGTAAATCTTAAGTCAATTACTATTAAAGAAATAGGTTACATTCTCTTTTAATACAAATTATACTCAGTTTATCATAGGAGTTATCAGTTAATAATGCTTAAAGATCATGGTTTATCGTTTCTTAAGTTTGCATTAGAAGGTTAAGATTCTTCAAATGAAATTCAATGAATGTACATTATTATATCTAATTTCAACAATTATTACGCTCCTTGCAACTGATTTAAGGATAGAAAGTTATATCTCTAGTGAATCTGGAAAGGTGCTTGAGGGTAAACCAACACTTAGAAGTTAGGTCAAGGTCTATTACAATATATTTTTGTTGCAAACTTTGAAACAACGAGTTCCGATGCATATCGACCGTTAATTTAAATGTCGGTCTGGTTTTTCCCTTCTTCAAGCAGGTTACATGGGCATTTATCTTTTTCTATATATTATGTATAGGGCAAAAAATATATATATACGCACGTGACCTTTTTCATTTTCATATGGTGTTAGGAATATTAAATTTTATTTAATTTTCACTTTTTCAGATTGAAACCAATAAAGATTTTTTGGCAACTAATGACAATGAAACTAGCGAAAACGGAGAATTCAAGCTGAATGAGACATTCTACTGCCCTCTCTGTACATATACTTCAACTAAAAAAGCTTATTTGAAAAAACATTCTGTTGTTCATTTGAATGATAAAATTTTTCGTTGTCCCCAGTGTCATTATGGTTGCAATCGTAAATGGGATTTTCGTATACATTTATTAACTCATACCAAAGCAAAGCTATTTACGTGTGCTAATTGTGATTATGCTTGTAATACTAGAAGGCAGTTGAATGTCCATAAATTAAAACACTTGGATACAAAGCTATTTAGATGTTGTGACTGTGAGTATGAATGTAATCGTAAATGGGACTTAAATAGGCATTTACTTAAACATATGGAGACTAAATTATTCAGATGTTGTGAATGTGAATACGCTTGCAATCGCAAAGAAAAACTATCGCAACATTTGTTGACACATTCATCTATTAAGTTGTTTAAGTGTTTGAAATGCGATTACTCTTGCAATCAAAAGGGAAACTTAAGCAGACATTATTTACTAAAGCATACCCCAAAAAAATCTTACGACTGTTCAGAGTGTAGCTTCTCCAGTACTAATTTCAAAGATTTTAGGATTCACATATCGAAGCATGTGAAGAGTTATCAAAGTTTTGAAGGTTCGACAGCAGCAGATGAAGTGAGTGGCACGAGCAGCACTGTTTGAAACCAATCATAGGGTCTAATAAATGACAAATTAGTTCATCGATGAAAAAGAAAACAATTTTGAGAAATTTTTGAATTTGGTTCTGGTAGTTGGTAACAAATCTGTATGGATATACACGAATGTAAATGGATATACACGGACTAAAGTGTAGACTGAAAGGGTGTGAACATTTAGGTATAATGAGGACTCATTTTGAATATATGAAAATGCGAACTAAAGCAGTTTTCTATTCGTTCACAATCTCACTAAAAATTTAGATTCGCGCCATTTTCGTAAGGGCTTCTTTAGAGTGTCTTAATGATTGGCAGAATAGAATGGTTGTGTTTTCTAATAGCCTTAATTATACTGATCATACCTATGTATATGAGTATCCATTTTAAATTCGTATAATAAATGAGTAAAAATTTCAAATAAATTGAAAATTACAGAATTTTTTAAAACCATGCTTGTGTTAAAATAAATTTTAAAAATTGATATACAACGGCACACAAACGTTGAATAATTAATGGCTATCATGGTTTGTTTACATCTAAATCTTAAAGAGAAATTTAGTCATTTAAAATGTTCTCTTCAAGATTCTAAATTAGATAAAGGTAGTGACGTCATTTTCCCGGGAAAGAAACTTCAAATAACACAAAATAGAGCCCTCCGCACAATTACCGGATGCACACCCACAACCCCTCAACAACACTTACATAATGAAACCAAAATATTACCTCTAAATGGTAGGCACTCAATTCTGCGCCCAAAAAAACCCTTCTACCCACACACCCATGCTATCAAACTCTCCTACATCCAACCGAACATAGACTAAAACAACCACCACCATCCACAGCTACCTTCTACAAACCAATCCTAAATCACATCCCCCCATCCCTTCCCAACCCCACAATAACCAAACATTCATGCTCAACACATCCTACTTGACAAACAGACCACCAAGCAACGTTCTTGACACACACCCTCCCGAAATAAATCCCGACTTCAACAACCTTCCAAGACACTCACAAATCTCCTTATCAAGGCTGAGATGTGGGCACCATCCAAACTTACAACAATACAAACACAAATACAACATAAACCAGACAACATCCCCCACTTGCACCAGATGCGGAGAGGCCCCGGAGACCGTGTTGCACTTCCTGTTACTTTGTCCTTCTAATTCTCGCCCCAGAATCTTCTGGGACATCTCTGCCTTGAGTGATCTCTGGAGGAGGCCGTCTGCGGTGGGCGGCTTCATTAGAGAAGTGTGGCCACCCCAGCGTGGGGTGGTCAGAGGGTGAGAAGTTAAAAAAAAGATATATATATTATTTATTTATTTTTTCTTTAAAACTTAGTCCACCCTCCTTTGGCTTCAATAACAGCTTGCAATCTATTTGGTATTGATAAGATGGAATTTTCAATTATATGATTCCTTCGCAAATTTTCCCAAGATGTTTTAATATAATCTTCAAGGTCTTTTTCTGTTATTTCATCCTGTGGTATCCAGTCCTTGACAAAGGCTGCCCAAACATTTTCTATTGGATTAAGATCGCAACCTTTACTTGGCCATGGTAAAACCTCTATAATATGTTCATGCTCTTCAAACCACTGTCTAACTCTTCTAGCTGTATGTATCGGCCTATTATTATCCTGAACGAAAACGAATCTTTCTGGATCTGGGAAAATAGAGACTCTAACTGATGGTAAAAACACCTCATCAAGGATTTCTAGATACTGATCTATGGTAAACCGTCCATCAATATGTGTAAGTTCACCAACTGTAAAAGCGTTGATCCACCCCCATACATTACATTTCACATGATCACTCCTCGTTTCTTGAAATATATTTGCGGCATCGTATCTTGCATTTTTATGACGCCAACAGTGAAGTGGCTGATGGTTAGTCGAAGAAAAAGTTTTTTCATCAGTAAAAATTACACGAGACCAGAAATTCATGTCATTCTCAATATATTGGTTTGCAAAGGCAAGTCTCGCTGATTTGTGTTCATCAGTTAATTTATGTTTTACAGCTGTAACTCGGTGGTGAATTCCAGCCTCGTGGAGCCGCCTGCGGATAGTAGTATCCGAACACTCCATTTGTAATTGCCTTTGTATTTCTCTTGCATTGGTGAAAGGATTATTTCCAATACCTAGAATAATATCACGGTCTTCATTGTGGGAGGTACATCGAGGTGCCCCACTCCGATGACGATCCCTTAGGTCACCATCTTCTTTATTTCTTTTCACCCATTTCTGTACAGTCTTGATACTAATGCCAAGTTCTCTTGCAATTTGAGACTTATTCTTTTTTTTATCGAATAAAGCGATAATATTCGCTCTTAGTGTAAGACTATCACTTTTTAGGTTCTTATTTCTGAAAAGAAACATGGGTAAATTTGACTCGTAATATATATATATATATATATATATATATATATATATATATATATATATATATATATATATATATATATATATATATATATATATATATTATATATATATATATATATATATATATATATATATATATAATCAAAATTTACATGGTATGACCACACCAAATTCCTTCCATTCCTCCACCCTTCATGTAAGCATACGATCTTTGTTGTTAGTCATGGGTTAAATTTTAAGCTTCTTTATAATTTCAACGTGTTTGATTGCCTATTATGACTTTAAACAAACAAATGAAATTATATAAAATTTTATTTATTTATTTGTGTGTATTTGTGTATGAGGTGAGGTGGGTGATGCAGCAATGTAGCCAATTGCACATTTTCTTTTTAAATTGTATTTCAATATTACAAATATGCGCATTTTGACAACGTAATTCTTTTTATTTAATAAATTAATAAATTACTTTTACAGTGATTTATCTAATCCTTTTACAGTGATTTATCTAATCTATTAAAAAAAAAAAAAATAAATATATTCTTACCTTTCTTTTTCTTCTTCGCTTTCGGGAATAGTTTCTTTTCCTCGATCTTCATCTTTTCCTCTATCTTCTTCCTTTCCTCGATCTTCTTCATTTCCTCGATCTTCTTCTGATAACGAAGACTGGAGGTTTTTGGTCATTTTATCACTATTATTTTCATCGACTCCCTGAAGAAGCAATACGTCAGCACATTTTTTTTTTATTTTTTTATTTATTAAAATATCTTGAGAAAAAAATTCAATAAACAACGAGTACCTTCTACTAAACAAAATGAAAACAAATACTAAAAATTAAAAAAAAAAAATTCTGATTCTATAAAAATTAAAAATAAATAAGAAAGATTTAGTTAATATTTATAATTTTTTTTGTAGAATAAAATAATCATATATTTATAATCATACAAGCATATAAACACACACACAAACACAATACAAAAAATTATTTTTTTGCAAGTGATAAACACAATATTTTACTGAAAATAAATGCAATTATCCAATGATGAAATTATTATTATTATTATTATTATTATTATTATTAGTTATTACTATTATTTTATAGTACATTGTTCGTTACCTATTTTACAGACATTACAATCTATTTCCCACAAATGTTTTAATGTCATTTTAATTGTCCTTAACCTTCTTTGTACACTTAAATTTATCATGTAACCATATCAACAGTAATTTAAAAAAAAAACTAGCTTATAATGTAGATTTTTTAAGTCAATAGAAGATATTAAAATAATTTGTTTAATCATTTTAAAATCTGGAATATTTTTAAAGCTCTTAATACAATTAAGATAAAATGCCACAAATGCACACCACAAATATGTCATTTCAAACCTTAAACTTACCTTTTCTAAATCAGTCGTAAGAGGCCTTTCAAATGTATTAAAATCAGAGGACAGATTATCAAAGTGGAGGGGGTCTTCTAGCTTTTCTTCTTCTATTTCGATATCTTCAACCTTTTTGTCTTTAAAGGCAGTACAGTCCTTCAGTAAGAAAGAAGAAAAATATATTTAATATTATTAGGAAGTTAAAAAAAATGATTTAATTTTGTAATATCTATATTAACTTTGTTGTGAATAAGGTTTGAAGGGGACTTACTGAAGGATCATAAATTGACATGTGATCATTTGTGTGAAAATCTTCAAAACTATCTTCTTTAATATCAATAGCAGCAACCTTTTCCTCTTTTATAAATAAAAGGTTCTAAAAAGAAAAAGGAAAAAAATTAATGATCAAGGTTCTTATAATTATAAGTACTAAACCAAAATTTTAAATAACTTTTATTTATACAAATATGAATCCTATAAAAAAAAAAACACATTTTCCAATTAGGTTCACAATATCTTTCCTCTATGTGTATGTCGTAAATAATAATAATAATTTCCTAAATAAAAATAATCCAAATCTTGAATTTTTTATTTTTTTAAGGTATGTATTAAAAGTTATTTTCCATTTGTTTTTGTTTATAAAAATTGTAATAAAAACGGCTTGCAATAGTTTGTTTGTATAATCAACAAAAAAATTTTATTCAAATAAAAAAAAAAATTATAAATCAAAGGAGAAAATGAGTCAAAAATATTATATTTCAAAATCATTAAAATTTATTATCTAAAATATTATCCTTATTCCCGGTATAGGAAAATTTTTTTTATCCATCACAAATAAAATGAGGAGTAAAGTTACAAATGAAACGAGGCGGTAGGAGCAAAGTTACAAATAATGAATAGGAGTAAAGCAAATGAAATGAGGCAGTAGGAGTAAAGTTAAAAATGAAACGAGGTGGTAGGAGCAAAATTACAAATGAAATGAGGCGGTAGGAGTAAAATTACAAATGAAATGAGGCGCTAGGAGTAAAGTTACAAATGAAATGAGGCGCTAGGAGTAAAGTTACAAATGAAACGAGGCTGTAGGAGCAAAATTACAAATAAATTTTGTAGTAGAATTGGAAGAGAGCTTTAAGTCATAAAGTAGAGAATTCGTGAGACTCCAAATTAGCGACAAGAGAGCAAATAACATCTTTGCGCGCATATATATATATATATATAATATATATATATATATATATATATATATATATATATATATATATATTATATATATATATATACTATATATATATATATATATATATATATATATATAATAATGTTGCCCTGTCCCTCCACAAACAAAAATAAAGAAATTAGTAGCGTTTTTTTTTTTTTTTTTTTTTTTTTTTTGTTTAAAAGGGTACGATTTTTGCAAAAAAAAAATTTTCAAGTGCTTATACTTTTTTCTAGACGTGAATCAAAAATCTGTTCTCACCAATGCAAAAAAAATTGGGGCTAATTATTCAGTTAAATTTTCAGTTCATGTGGACCAGTGGTTTGACCACGCTATTCATTTTTTTCAACTTTGGGTCCAAATAACTTTCAAACCGTTATATGTTCAGAAAAATGCTCGAAATCAACTCAGAACTTCGGGACAAAATACATATACCCTGAAAATTTCAGCTTAATCAGTCAAATAATAAAAAAAAATATTCAAACAAAATATAAGAAAATTAAGATTTCCTTCTTGCTTTTTTAAATTCTTTTTTTCTTTCTTTTACTCCTTTTCTGCTAGTGAATGTTCATCTTTGTTTTGTTTTATACCCCATAAGAGTTACTTGAATTTTTTACTTGTAGCACCTGGAGGTCCTCTTCTAATTTCCTGGCTGCAGATGTTACATTTAGCTATTTCGAGCCTGTCTTGAAACATTGTAAAGTACTCCCATACTGCTGAAGCTTATCTTTTAACTATGTTGACTGAAGTTTAAACAAAATAATAATTTTGAAATAATGTAGCTAATTGATACAAGTTTGATACATAGCAATGTCATAAATACATATTACATACATATGTTATACATATCATTGTTATAATGATATGTATAAATACAGGTTATATTGATAATTTTATATCTTACATTTTTTCAAACTTTACATTAGGGTCTTACCTAGATAAAGCTGTTGAATCACTATTATGAATCAAAAACAAAAAAAATTTTTTTATTTTTGTACTTTTTGTTATACAAAATCGTTAATTTTATGAATTTTTTTCGGATAAAATCCGTATAATCATTAATTTAAGTGAATTTTGGCTATTCTACGCCTTTCCTAAATTAAATAAACCTCAATTAAATTTATATCTAATTTTTTTGAAGTAAAATTTCAGTGCTTTTGACCTCTTTACAAATTTTAGGCAACCCGGGCCCGGGCCAAATTCCAGCCCCGGTCGGTCCCTATCTTGAACAGTCAAAGGTAACTGAAACTCGTTAAGTATAAAAGTATCGATTAAAATAAAATATCGACATAAAAAAATATCGATATAAAAAATATCGAAGGTCAGAAACAATTAACCAATATATATATATATATATATATATATATATATATATATATATATATATATATATATATATATATATATATATATATATATATATATATATATATATATATATATATATATATATATATATATACCTGTATTTAAATTTATAATGTGAATTTAAAAGTAATATCCAACAATTCAAGCCATATATCCAGTTTTTGAAAATTACTGGATATTTGGCCCATCGCTACTATTTCATGTTGCATCCTTTATGCAATTAATGATGAATATTTGGCGATTGATGCCCAGTTCACATAAAAAAAAAACTTTTGTTTTAGTTAAAAAATTTAATATGATAGAAGCTTCGTAAAAAAAAAAAAAAAAAAAAAAAAACATTATTAAAATTAATTTTGACATAAGGTTATAACAACAGAT
Organism: Armadillidium nasatum; assembly: GCA_009176605.1. Classification (NCBI taxonomy): domain Eukaryota; kingdom Metazoa; phylum Arthropoda; class Malacostraca; order Isopoda; family Armadillidiidae; genus Armadillidium; species Armadillidium nasatum. Next base: position 2,897 of record SEYY01008394.1, on the reverse strand, counting down.
TATAAAACTAGAGTTACAAACATGTTCAATCTCATTTTTTAATTACTTTCTAAGATTACAGTGTAATGTGTTAAAAATGTGTTCAAATCTAGTCACATACAACTAATCCTTAATTCAAGACATTTAATATTACTCGAGTAACTCCAACTTAATTTTCCTAATTATTTAACTATTTCTGTAAGTTCGTTTAACCGTGTTAGGAATAACCAACAAAAGTGATAATATAACGTACCTGATTTTGTACTTTCCACTCTGAAGTTTGCACATTTGTATCATCAATATCAAATGATTCTTCTACTTTAATTTCCTCTTTGACTTTGATAGGGGAAGGTGGAATGGTCTGAAAAAAGAGAACCATATTTTCATGTTAATGTTAAATAACTAAATAAAAATATTCATAAGCCTCTTTTATGTACATTGCAGAGTAGTAATACCTTTAGTTGGGAACATTCTTTATAAGTGTGTAATGTAATGTTACTATCATCTGTACTTGAGCATTCTGACTTCACCTATACCATAAATATTATATATATATATATATATATATATATATATATATATATATATATATATATATATATATATATATATATATATATATATATATATATATATATTATATATATATATATATATATATATGCGCTATCTGACTAATGACACAAAAGTTAAGAAAATTAATACAGTGCGTAAATATAAAGAAAAGCATGTCTGAAAAGACTTGAATATTAAAATATGAAAACCTAACCTATACAAAGCAAATAGTAAAGATTTATATTAACCATGTCAATTGCTTTGTTTAATAGAAAGAACGAAAGAGAAGTAAATATTCGTACATTTCTTAAATAGATATTTAACATCTTTGAAAAATATTATTATTATTATTATTAGAAACTATTAGAACTTACTTCTACTTTACAGGTAGTTGCACTGCTTATGGTGTTAGTAGGGAGCTCTTCTCCATTCAACGTTAAAGAGTTTTTAGAAACTTCATCAAATGACGGGATAGATTCTTGGTAGAGATTTTGTGTATTTATAAAAATAGTATTTTGTTTTGGTAAGATGAAACGATTTTGAGTAGGCAATGATAAGCGTTGTTGCACAGGAGGTATAAAATTTTGTACAGGAACAGGCGTCTGCAATGCTGAAACATACTGAAGTGGCACGTTTGCATTATTCTGAACAGGTGCTCCAATATAATTGGGAACTGGTACTCCACAAATATTATTCTGTAGCAACACATTATTATTTGGAATTGGAATCTCTACCTCACTTTGCAAAGGTACTCCAGATGAATGTGGTATAACTAAAATAAAGTTATTTTGTGGAAAGATATTATTATTATATTATTATTCATTACTTATATTTGAAAATAAAATACTCTGATGCTATAATCTAAATCTGACAAGGTATCTTTTGGTCTATTCTGGCAAAAGCTGAAAAAAAAAGAATAAAAGTACCTAATAGGCAAAGACGGGCCTTTAACATTATATTAATAATAAAAAAAAATTTTATTTTAAATTTAATATGCATAATTTTAATTATTTCATATTTTGTCTATTTTTTTTTAATTATATATATATATATATATATATATATATATATATATATATATATATATATATATATATATATATATATATATATATATATATTATATATATATATTATATATATATATATAGCTATAAAATTTCTTAATATTCACTTCATTTGCAGCAACCTTGGAAGTCATTGACAATGTATTGTGAATGATTAAAATATTACTTTTATTTTTTTAGTATTTTTAGTAAACAAAATCATTTCCCACAGCTCAATTTACCTTAAAAAAATGATTTCAGTTCAATTAATCTTCATAGTTTTGTTACAAATAAAAAGTGTTCCCTCTGATGACATTAATTATCCTTTTAATGTTTCTCTGTTGATATATTTCTGAAATATTGATCCATGTGTTGTATCACTAGTTTTTTGGTGGATTCAGAAAAATGTTTTCACAACCTTCTGACCGAATTATTACCACAGGATATGTAGGACTAGAAGTGGATGTACCACCGGAATAAGAAGTGTTGTTATTGCTGATAGCTCCAATGTGAGGTCGAGATAGACTATACCTCGTGGTATATCCCGAGTTCTCTAGCCACTCACCCATTTTGAAATCTTGATTAGATATGTATGTGTGAATCCTCCAAATTACCTATTCTTGTTTTAACGACTGAAAATCCACTTCTATTTCATGCCCCTCAGGCAGCGAAAGAGCTGGAAGCTGATCAGGTGTTGAGTAATTATATCTCCCTTCACTAATTATAAAAGCCAACTAGGATGTACAGGGTTACAAGCTGGGAAATAATTCGATCTGGCACGAACCTCTATTTTTTACTATATTGAAAATATGAAATCAAGATACGTTTAAATGTATTCTACACATCTTTCTTTCAATGGATGAGAAATATAAATACATAATAAAAAGAAAACCTCAAAAAAATAAAAATAAAATATTAATACTTAAAAACGAAATCAACTGTCTTTTAAACTGTCCTATAATACAATTTTAGCAACAACATTCTTAGAGGCCTCTGTTTTCAATATTTAGTTTGTCATTTAATTTCATTTTCTCTCTCTCTTTCTCTTTTTGAGAGAGAGAGAAGGAGGTATCATACCAGATTGAATATTAAATCAATATGTGGAAACATCGATATATCAATGCAAATTTTTGACATTTGAATTATTATTATTTAGCTTTCATTTCATTTATGGCTGTTAATATTATTATTAGTATAACTCTTATTATTATTTAGTTTTCTAGCATATTTAGTTTGACTTATCATAACCTGAATGACCAAAGTTTGCTGTGTGATACAGGCCTCACTGATTGATAGAACATTACCATGGTATACAGA
>SEYY01008393.1:15000-22203 GCA_009176605.1 Armadillidium nasatum | reverse complement strand
GACCTTCTCTCTATTACTTCATCACCTATCCAATCCTATGCAGATGACTCCATCCTTCATTACTACTTCACTTTGAAAGACGTCCCTTCCAACAGCAGCTAATTGACACAAGGAAGGTGACCTTGAAACAATCTTTCTGTATTTTAAATTGGGGAAGAGAAAGCAAGTTCTTTTTCAATGCCTCCGAAACTCAATTCCTCCATCTTTTTACTCGACACAATCTTCCATACAACTAAGACATCTTCGAAAACACTCAACTCAAACCTTCTTCACTCCTCAATATTAATTAACGGTGTTTCTTTTTCTCGTGATCTTTCTTGAAAGGATCACATTACTCCTCTATCTAAACAAGCCTCCTAGAACTTAGGTGTTCTGAGACACCTTCGTGATTTTTTTACACCACATTGTTGCTCTTTGTAGTGGTGATGTGCTCTTCTGAACTCACTTGCAGCATAACTCCTTCATTGAGAAGGGTTCATGTAATACGATTTTCTACACAGTCTCATTCTTTCTCTGTCCAACTTTCTAACGCCAGACTTAACTGCTATTATCAATCTTACCTGTACTCTTATGATAAAGTCTGGAATACATTCCCTTTACCTGTTTTCCGAACTTCTTTTGTATTACACACTTTTAAATGCCGTGTATCGGGATATATCAGTCATTACGACAAGATTTCCGGTATTTCCCCAACTTTGGTGGAAATTGGTAGGCCTTTGATCTTTGCCCACCAGAAGAGTATATATATATATATATATATATATATATATATATATATATATATATATATATATATATATATATATATATATATATATATATATATATATATATATATATATATATATATATATATATATATATATATATATATATATACTGCATTAATCCTCCTTAAAAAAAAAAATTGGCATATTTATGTTAGATTTTTGAATTTTAAATATATATTTTTACAAATACATTTAAAAAATAAATTCAAGTTTAAAAAAAAATTTATTTAAAGAAAGAAAAAAAAACATTTTAAAAATTTCTTCTTGTCAAATTTATTAAAACACTTTCAAATACTAAACAAAATTTATTGAAAACTTTCATATATATTTAGAAAGTTTAGAATATATATATATATATATATAATATATATATATATATATATATATATATATATATATATATATATATATATATATATATATATATATATATATATATATATATATATATATATATTATATATATATATATATATATATATATATATATATATATATATATATATATATATATATATATATATATATATATATATATATATATATATATATATATATATATATATATATATATATATATATATATATATATATATATATATATATATATATATATATATATATATATATATATATATATATATATTTTTATCTTTTTCATTTTAAAATAACTTAGATCTCAGAAACATCTGTCTGAGAGCAAGTTTATTTAATTAATTTACAACTCAAATTCAATGCTATTAACCCATATATAAAGAACATTTGAAACACCTGCGCTGAATCTCAGCTGATAAATTAGACCAATAATTAATTGGGTAAATCACTCTCGTCAAGGGCAAGGAATTATTCAAATTATATTCTTTCAGGTCATTGGATTCATTTGCATTCAAGAAATTAGATTCATTCTTGTCATTAGATTCAGACCTAGTTTTAGATTCGATGAAGATATTTGATATGTTCAAAGAAATAAATCAAGTTAAGTGTATCTAAGCATAAGATTCATTTGGGGAATTAGATGCAGTCAAGTGATTAGATTCAACTAAGTCATTAGATTCAGACAAGTGACTAAATTCAATGAAGATGATTGATAATTTCAAAGAATTAGATTCAGTAATGTTATTAGATTCATTCTAGAGATTAAATTCTGTCAAGGAATTAATTTTAGTCAAGTAATTAGATACAATAAAGAAATCAAATTCAGTGAAAGTATTAGATTCAGAAAAAAGAATTAAATTCAGTCAGGTGAGTAGATATAGTCAAGGGATTAGAATATGACAAAGGATTAGATTAAGATCATCCAGTGATTAGTTACAATAATAGGATTAAATATCAACAAAAGAATAGATTCAGTCAAGTGATTGAATTCAATCAAAGAATTAATTAAATTCCTCCAATGGATCAAATTCGATCAGGAAATTAATAAGGTCTAAAACGATGGTATTAAAATAAGGATAAATTATAACCTGTTGGAATGGTAGATGTTGAGCCTACTAAATCTCAAACCACAATAGTTACATTATGGAGTGTTATTACATATTAAAATAAAATACTCAAATAATAATTTTAAAATAAATTATTCACTGTTCTGTTCTTTAATTAAATGTCGGCAAACAAAAGATCATTTTTATTGATTTTAAGCAAAGATAACATTTTAAATATAACAATCAAATATTGCCCTCATTAAAGCAATGAAAACGGCATAAAGTTATTTCAAACGCACATTTAAATTAAAATACTCATATATATATATATATATATATATATATATATATATATATATATATATATATATATATATATATATATATATATATATATATATATATATATATATATATATATATATATATATATATATATATATATATATATATATATATATATATATATATATATATATATATATATATATATATATATATATATATATATATATATATATATATATATATATATATATATATATATATATATTTATATATATTTATTTATTTGTGTGTGTGAATGTTTGTAAGTGTGTGTGTGTGTGTGAGTGAGATCAAGATTCTTTGAAACGTAAATGCTCCACCTTGCAAAGATCCAGAAACTCGAGTATGCTACTTCCACTTCTCTGAAATTGGGAGTACTCTTTCTGATCATTTTTTGCCTGGAAAAATTTCAAGGTCCCTAAGATTGAGACCTCTTCAGTTTACTCCTGTAAACTCAACCCAGTTGAATGAACGAAGAGTAGAAGAACTCTTTAAGGAAATTGAATAAGGAAAAAAGACATCAACAAAAGACATTAATAAAACTCCTTCACTTTTTTTGTTTTTGTTTTGTTTTTGTTTTTGTTTGTTTGTCTGAAAATAATGCTGAATTGGTATCCTAAAATTTGTATGTAATTTCTCTATCTTAAGAATAAGAATATTTAGATATTAAATGTGCGAATTATAAATAATAAAGAATAATAAATTTTACGTCATAAACTCCAAAAGTTTGCTGAAAAAAAATATTAGCTTATTTCACACTGTATTTTCATCCCAATTTTCAAGTGTACAACAAATTTTATAATAAAGTGTAATACAAAGTGTAATACAAATTTTGTAACAACAAATTAGAGCATGTCTCGGATTTTGTGGTACTAATTTTTCAGAGTAATTTGACTGAACCTTTTATCTCTTATCGTTAGACGATTGTACGAGTATGGCCTGCAGCTCGCTGGACAACCCCAGAGTTCTTTTACTCCCGTTGATGGAATGGCTCAAGGATTTTCCGATCTTTTGTGCTCTGTTTAAAAAAAAAGCATCTTGAAATTTTTCCAGGCAAAAAATGTGCAGAGAGTGGAAGTTAATTATCTATCATTCTCTTCAAAGCCTGACAATAAAATTCAAGTCTGAATGTAAATAGATATTAAGTTTAATTGTACACTCAATCAACTAATTCTTGTGTAGATTTTATTTTAATTAAAAAGGTATTTCTTTTAATCGCTTTTTTTTACGAGCTTTAATACAAACATAAAACACAAATAAATACATTGCCATGCGCACATAATGAAACGAAAAAGTCAGAGCTACATTTGATTATCATCTATTCAACCATTCATATATAAATCAATTCAACTATACAAAACTTCATTCACCTTCTCCACACATACACTGTATGCTAAAGTACTCACATATACATACAAACACACACGCATACATACACATACACTCAAAACCAATTGTTAGTTACTCTCTACCTGCCATGCATCATAAAACCCATTGAATCGCATAATGATATTATATATATATATATATATATATATATATATATATATATATATATATATATATAATATATATATATATATATATATATATGACACTACCAGCCCAAAATTATTCACTTTTTAATTACATAGAAAGGAGGTCAGATAATTATTTTAATATTCTTATTAACTGTTCAACAGTGCTATACCATTAAATATAATGAAGCTGAATTAAATGAATATAAATATAATAATAAAAAATAATAATAATAATAAAATTTAATAATTAATAATATATAATAATAATATATATTAATTTATTTTAAATTTTATAATAATATAATAAAAATTATTAAAAAAAAAATAATAAAATTTTTTAATTTTAATTATTTATTAATTATTTTTTTTTTTTTTTTATTATAATTGTTATTATTATTGGTTTTGCTATTCATTAAGAATAGCAAAACCAATTATTATTATTTATTATTTTTATTTTTATTTTGTTTATAAAAATTAATTATTTTTATTATAAATAAAATTAAATAACTTTAATAAAATTAAAAGTAATATTATTATTATTATTATTATTATTATTATTATATTATTGTTATTATTATTATTATCATCATTCATGTACTATGTTTATTCTCATTGCTACTGTTAAGTAATTCTTTGACTAGTTAATAAAGATTATCAGAATTATTCAATCAGACTTATCCATATCGATCAGAGATTGTAGAGTAGGTAGGTATTAGCGAGAGTCAAATGAAATGTATTTAATATATATATATATATATATATATATATATATATATATATATATATATATATATATATATATATATATATAATATAATAATATATATATATATATATATATATATATATATTTTTCTTTTAAATGTTCACATCTCACGGGCATTGCCCTATTCGAGGAGAGGAACTTTTCTAGGTAGTATATACCTAGGATCCCAAGAGGAATCGAACCGGCGCCCTCAAGCACGTGAGTCAATCACCCTACCGTTCGAGGCCACGTATATATATATATATATATATATATATATATATATATATATATATATATTATATATATATATATATATATATATATATATATATATATATATATATATATATATATAATTATATTTATTTATATATATATATATATATATATTATAATATATATATAATATATATATATATATATATAGAGAGAGAGAGAGAGAGAGAGAGAGAGAGAGAGAGAGAGAGAGAGAGAGAGAGAGAGAGAAGAGAGGTGAAGAATTAGGTGAAAAAGATTAGTGTCAAGGTGGCTGACGAGGGTAGAGGAGGAAGTGTGGAGGAGACCAAGATGTATGAAGATCGACTAAGGTGGAGAAGTTATGTTCGGGACATCTGACAAGTGTTTGCACTTACAGGAGATTGGTGAGAAATGGTGATAATATATATATATATATAATATATATATATATATATATATATATATATATATATATATATATATATATATATATATATATATATATATATATAATATATATATATATATTATATATAATATATATATATATATATATATATATATATATATATATATATATATATATATATATATATATATATATATATATATATATATATATATATATATATATATATATATAATATAATAATATAATAAATTTTGCTATGGTATTTATTCTGTTATTTGAAAAAGAAATTATCATCTTCTAAGATGACTGCTGTTAATTTTACAGATGATGATTGTCTTATTATTAATCTCTCTCTCTCTCTCTCTCTCTCTCTCTCTCTCTCTCTCTCTCTCTCTCTCTCTCTCTCTCTCTCTCTCTCTCTCTCTCTCTCTCTCTCTCTCTCTCTCTCTCTTAAATTGATTTCTTTAATAATAGTTGAAGAAGGCTTTGAGAATTGATACTACATACGTATTGAGAGTTTTCTAAATACAGAGGAAGAATCTAATAACATTTTTACATGTTTTCATTTTCATTGCTTACTTTATGAGATCTGTGTTGTTATTTCGAGATAAGATATTAGGATGACAAAACAGTGAATGCGAAAAAATTATAAAAGTTTTGAAAACAGTTGTATATATATATATATATATACATATATTACATTTGTTTTAAAAAGAAAAAGATGGAGGGGGTTGTATTGTTTTAAAAAGGAAAAAAAGAAAAAGAGGGGGAGTGAGGGTTAGAAAATCAAGCCCTGAAGAATTAAATCTGCGTCAGATGATTCATCTCTTAATTGAATGAACTGGATTGAGCCAACCACTTAAGTAAGACTGAAGCCAATTTAATGAGCTTCCTTTACTCCAAATATTTTCTAATTTGCATACGAGTTAATTGTGAAGAACTATATTATCAGATAATTACTATTATATATTATTATTATTATTATTATTATTATTATTTATATATTATTATTATTATTATAATATTTAATAATAATAAATAATAATAATTAATAATAATAATAATAATAATAATAATAATAATAATAATAATAATAATAATAATAATAATAAATAATAATAATAATAATAATAATAATAATAATAATAATAATAATAATAATAATAATAATAATAATAATAAATAATAATAATAATAGTATAATAATATAATAATAATAATAATAATAATAATAATAATAATAATAATAATAATAATAATAATAATAATAATAATAATAATAATAATAATAATAATAATAGTTTAATAGAAGTAGAACGCATGCATGTTTGTTTATAATTAATAAAAATTAGAAATTTCTTTCTTTGTTCTCTCATTTTATTTATTTATTTATTTATTTATTTGTTTATTTATTTATTTATTTTTCAATATTAGTGTTGGCCTCAAAAGTACTTCTTAAAAATAAAAATAAAAACCGTTTAGCAAAGGTTAATGTGAAATAAATTATCGAGTATTTTAGCTGTTGCTCTCTTTAATTTATTAATTTTTATGTATTTTTTCACTTACAAATTCACATAAACAATTTTCGTGTACTTTACCTGTACTGAAACGAAACTGAAATGGGCTTCTGTTGAGACGAATTCGTTCTTTAAGCCCATTAAAATTAACATTTAAAAAAAAAAAAAAAAAAAAAAAAAAAAAAAAAAAAATTTTTTTTGCTTCGATTGAAGTAACATATATAAAATAATTATCTAATTAGAAAACAAAT
>SEYY01008392.1:12500-15000 GCA_009176605.1 Armadillidium nasatum | reverse complement strand
CTGAACGAATTTTTCATAAGAGGGACACTGAATAGCTATGAATACACAAGACTGACGAATTGATTCAACGAATAACTTGCTTGCTCTGTGATGACCACAACGAATATCACCCGCTGTAATAATAATAATAATTCTTGTCATTCAAAAACAACAGAAACAGCCACTACTACTATTACTACTACTAACAACAACAATACATTTTTTTAATATTTTATTTTATACTGATGCCAGTTGAAGATAAAGCAAACAAATTAGTCAACATTATTATTTTTATTATTATTATTATTATTATTATTTTTTTAATTATTATTATTATTATTTATTAATTATTTACTATTTATATATTTATTTGCTTAATGTTAATATTTATTAATTTTACAATATCCTTGTTATTTTTTCCCCCCTCAAAAGATTACCTTTACAATCTGGTTGAACAACTCCTCCGTTGGGATAGAAGTCCAAATGTCCCGCTGGGGAAACCATTCCTATACCTAAAAAGAAAATAATAATATTAGTGAAAATAATAATAATAATAATAATAATAAATAATAATAATAATAATAAATAATAATAATAATAATAATAGCAATAATAAAATAATAATAATAATAATTAGGGATGGAGCGATACCAAAATTTTTACCGATACCGATACCTAAAAATTCCCCAAAGCCGATACCCGATACCTGAAAATATGCCGATACTTGCCGATACTACTACCGATACCGATACTTTACTCCTATACAAATTTTTTGCCGATACCGATACTGAAAAGGCCGATACCGATACCGGTATCGGAAAATATGCCGATACTTGCCGATACCGATACCGATACTTCACTCCATCCTAATAATAATAATAATAATAATAATAATAATAATAATAACATTAAAAAGGTTTGAAAGGTCTGATTACTTAAAGGAAATCCGAGCAAGTGTGAATTATCCGTGTGTATTACGTCTACAAAAGCTGCGTCAGAAGGATCCAGCCTCAAAGATGGCGGAACGTCTCGGAAAAATGGACCAGCAGGATCGAGTCCGGTTATACGAGGAATCGTAATACCGTATATCTCCTTCAAGAAACTCCCGCAATAGCCTGACAGATGAGCCCCGAGGCTGTGGGCGATTAGGTGAACTGCAGAAGGGTTGACATCTCCATACCTCTGACACAGAATATATATATATATATATATATATATATATATATATATATATATATATATATATATATATATATATATATATATATATATATATATAATATATATATATATATATATATATATGTGTGTGTGTGTTTATAATGTACCCTCGTCTTATATTGGAGTGTCTATGTTCCCATTACCTCTGGACCTCATTTCTTCACATGTTCTTACAGTACCTTTTTAAACAAATCAAAAATGACAAAACATAAAGCTGCTTTGGAGATGCTTGGAGAGGTGGCATCTAAAGAATACCCCTCATCCATCCCTCACCCCACCATCACTTGGGAGTTGATGGCTTCAGATGATGCTGTCAAGAACTCGCGTCCGGCTTGCCCGGTGCACGGTCTTTTTTCTTCAATTTCTGCAACATTCGCTGTCTTTTTTCCAATATCCCCTTTGTCGAACACAACCTCTCTTCATCTAAATCTCATTTCTTGTTCTGAACCGAAACTTACATGTTTGGATGAGCTGACAGCAAACCTTATTCTGTTACATCAGTATCCCAATTTTTAGCCAATGGCGGATGTTGCGCATATGTGCGCAACGATGTTGTTTGTTCTCGTGTCTCTAATTTGGGGTCTCCTGATTTCTCTACTTTATGTCTTGCGCTCTCTTGCGATTCTGCTACTAAATTTATTTGTTCTGCTTATTTATCTCCTAATTCTACTGACTATAAAAAATTATTTTACTATTTAAACTCCAAAATAGAGCACATTCTTTCTTCTTCTCCCTTCTCCGAGATCATCATTTTAGGTGATTTCAGTCTTCACTATTGCCAATGGCTTTCATCTTGTCTCATGATACAGCTGGTGAACTCGTCTCCAAATTTTCTATATGGAACAACCTTGAGCAGTTGGTGCAACTCCCTACCCTTGTCCCTGACCGTCTTTACGATAAACCAAACATACTTGATCTTTATACTGTTAAATTCTTTCCTCCTCTGGGGTCATCCGATCACCCCCTATCTCATTTACTTGTTCTGTCTCTTCAAGTCTTTCGAAAGAAAGGTCCCCGCCTTCGGAGAGGAGTCGTTTCAGGCACTTCGATGATGATAACTGGTCTGACTTATTGTTGTATTTCTCTGATTTCCCATGGAATAATTACTGCTTTCTTGGGAGGGGCCCCTCGGAATGTGCTGAGTGCATAACCGAGGCGACTCACTCTGGCACAGAGACGTACATTCCATTTTCTTTCCCTTCAACTAAACCTAAAGAACCTTGGTTTACCTCTATACTTGTTTTCGTGCTTTCTTTCGCAGAACGCTACCTTCAGGGATTACCGTCTTCTTCAAACCTCA
>SEYY01008391.1:102500-103657 GCA_009176605.1 Armadillidium nasatum | reverse complement strand
ATTATATATATATATATATATATATATATATTATATATATATATATATATATATATATATATTATATATATTTAAATATTTTTAATCCGCCGCTGTTCCATTGTAAAATAATTTCTATCCTTAATAGGGATGAACCTTTGAAACCAATATTTTAGGAAATAAATATAATTATTCTATATACAAACATAAGGAAAATAATCGTAGGCCGAAATAAAAAAGGCGTTAAACTCTTCGGAGGGCGTTACGTGGATTCGACAACTTAATGAACTAATCTTCTAAATTGATGTTGACGTTTTTAAATCTAAGATCTTGAGAAACAGGTAAAGATATTTCACTTCCCTATTCTCTAAAGAGCAATAGGTTCAGAAGTGTCTCCTCGCCTGAAGGCCAAGGAGAAATCTTTGTTGATCGATGTTTCTATTGATTTCTTCTGTCATCTTTCTTCATCTGTCGCTGTTATAAGATGATCTGTTTCTCTAATTCATATCGTCGCTTATTCTCCTTTCTCTTCTGATCCAGATGGTTTTCTTTCTTCTATAGTTGATCTTCAATCTTGAGCTAGCTATCATGTCTGACTCGATTCTCATTAGTTCCCATCATTCGTTTTTTCTCGTCCAATTTGCCTCTCCTTTTATCACAATTTAACTTAAGTCTACTACTAATAAAAATATCTAATTTTATATTCTAAGATTAACAAATTTTAAGAAAGTAATAAAATTTAACATTTAAGTGAAGTATTAATATTAAACAATACATTTTTAAGAAAAGAACAGAGAAGTACAATTTAATTAAAATTGAACTTCACAATATTATATATATATATATATATATATATATATATATATATATATATATATATATATATATATATATATATATATATATATATATATATATATATATATATATATATATATATATATATATATATATATATATATATATATATATATATATTATATATATATATATATATATATATATATATGAGAATTATGTGGTCTGACTGTTGTCGAAGTCAATCTCTGTGAAAATTGTGAAGAGTAGATGAAATAAGAATAGTCAAAGGGGAAACTGAGATGGGAGCTAAAAACTAATTTGGAAACTAGAATCTACAGAAAGCTCAAAATGGTTTCTCATCTTAGGAAAGAAGAGTT
>SEYY01008391.1:75000-85000 GCA_009176605.1 Armadillidium nasatum | reverse complement strand
AATCTCTTTCTGCCCGTCGAATTGTTGCGTCACTCTCTCTTTACTATCGCTATTACAATGGACACTGCTCTTCTGAACTCTCTCGTCGCATACCTCCTCCTCTGAGAAGGGCTCGTGCGACTCGACTTTCCACACAGTCTCATCCTTTCTCTGTCCAACTCTCTGACCCCAGACTTAACCGCTATGCTCTGTCCTACATGTACTCTACTGGTAAAGTCTGGAACACACTCCCTTCTTCTATTTTTCCAACTTCCTATGACTTGCACACCTTCAAACGTCGTGTATCGGGACATGTCGGCCTTTAGTTTGACCAGACTTCCGTCTTTTCCCCCAACTCTGGTGGAATTTTGGTAGGCCTCTGGCCTTTGCCCACCAGAGGTGATATAAAAAAAAATATATAAAATATATATATAATATATATATATATATATATATATATATATATATATATATATATATATATATATATATATATATATATATATATATATATATATATATATATATATATATATATATATATATATATATATATATATATATATATATATATATATATATATATATATATATATATATATATATATATATATATATATATATATATATATATATATATATATATATATATATATATATATATATATATATATATATATATATATATATATATATATATATATATATATATATATATATATATATATATATATATATATATATATATATATATATATATATATATATATATATATATATATATATATATATATATATATTTTACTGGGATGACATGGAATTGTGTTTCTTTGAGTCCAACTGTAGTGATTACAGCTTTGTCTGTAGGTGTTTGTGTTCGTGTCTGTGCTTGTGTTTGTATTTGTGTTTGTGTTTGTGTCTGTGTTTGTGTTTGTATCTGTGTTTGTGTGTGTGTCTGTGTTTGTGTGTGTGTCTGTGTTTGTGTCTGTGTTTGTTTTTGTGTTTGCGTCTGTGGTTGTATTAGTGTTAGTGTTTGTGTTTGTGTTTGTGTTTGTGTTTGTGTTTGTGTTTGTGTTTGTATTTGTGTTTGTGTTTGTACTTGTGTTTGTGTTTGTGTTTGTATTTGTGTTTGTGTTTGTGTTTGTACTTGTGTTTGTGCTTGTATTTGTGTTTATGTTTGTGTCTGTGTCTGTGTCTGTGTGTTTGTATTTGTGTTTGTATTTGTGATTGTGTTTGTGTTTGTGTTTGTGTTTGTGTCTGTGTTTGTGTCTGTGTCTGTGTTGGTGTTTGTGTTTGTGTTTATAAAGCACTCAACGTAATTGTAATACTCATTGAATTAAAAATACAAGTCATAGAATAAAATTCGATTAATATTCCATTAATGCTATTTGAATATTGTATATTTAAATAATTAAAACAAAAGATTTAAGATTAATTTAATACTTTATTTAAATAAGGCCCTGTAAGGAATAATAATAATAATAATAATAATAATAATAATAATAATAATAATAATAATAATAATAATAATAATAATAATAATAATAAAAATAATAATAATAATAATAATAATAATAATAATAATAATAATAATAATAAAACAATTCAATAAATTGTTTTAAAAAATTCGATGTTAAAAGCAAATAAAATTTTTATATATATATAAAAAAAAGGATTAAATATTAATAAATATTTTATTTGCAATAGCGGAAAAGAGGGAAAAATACTTCGTAATATTTATTTTTCATTTTTATTTTTAATATTAAAAATGGAACATTTAATTAACATTGAGTATTATAACAATGATTTTTAATATTAATGCATGCATGAGTTGTACACTTATTATGAAGTTGGATTTGAATAGAAAATATAAGTAAATTTGCATTTCAGATTATATATATATATATATATATATATATATATATATATATATATATATATATATATATATATATATATATATATATATATATATATATATATATATATATATATATATATATATATATATATATATATATATATATATATATATATATATATATATATATATATATATATATATATATATATATATATATATATATATAAGGTGGATCAGCAAACGTTTTCACTCCGTCCTGTCCACCGAATGTATCCACCTCTTCCGAGGTCTTCCTTTCGGTGTTCTGCCCTCCGGTCTCCATTCAAATCTTCTCCTTGTCACCCTACCTTCCTCCCTCCTCTCCAAATGACTCCATCATCTCAATCTTGCCTTCATCTATTTTGTGAATTAGTAGTCTGACCCCCCACCATCTTTCTTATGTTTGTATTTCTAATTTTATCCATCCTTGTCTTACCCACCATTCCTCTCAAGACCTTCATCTTAGCGGCCTGTAGTTTTCTCTCTCTGCTCTGCTCGTTGAACTTCTATGCCTCCTCCCCATATGTCAAGATCGGTATCTATATACTCTCAAATATCACCCTTATAACGTTCATTCCAAAATATTAGTTCCTTAGGATCGGATACAACATACCACCTGTCCTACTATACTTTTCGATTCTACTAGTTATCTCCTGTGAATTTTCCCCCCTCCATCGAGAAGACCCCCCCCTTCCCCAAATACTTAAAAGTATGCACATTTTTAATAATATCTCCGCCTATTTTCACTCTCAACTCCCCGTTCAGTTCTCTTCCAACTGTGAGAATTTCAGTCTTCTCTGCATTCATCTTTAACACCATCTCCTTCTGCATTCTATCAAAGCTCTCTCTCACCTCTTTCAACGTTTCTCAATTTTACTCCAACATCCTATGTCATCGGCATATGCCATTATTTTTCCATTCAGATTCTCAACATCCTCTCTATCCTACGAACGACAACATCCAGATATGCAACAAACAGGATTGGAGACAGCACACAACCCTGTTTTACTCCCGTTTTTAGCTCAAAACATTCCTTATTCTTGTATCCCGTCCTCACATTACATCAGCATATATTATCCAAACTTTCTACTGCCTTCCTCAGAACATCATCCATCTCATATTCTCTCTTCATCACTCATCAAAGCTTACGGCTTAATACTGAATCATAAAGCATTTTGCAGGTTAATAAACGCTATGTGTACTGTCTTATTATATTCCCTACCTTCTTCCACCGTCCCCCTCAGTGCGAACAGCAAATCTATGGTGCTTCTATTTTTCCTATAACCATATTGTTCTTCTAGTAACCTCCTTCCTATTGCTTCTCTCAATCTTCTCTCCAGTATTCTTTCAAATACCTTTAAGATATGATGAATTAAAACAATTTCCCTATAGTTACTACAATCTCCCGAATCCTCTTTACCTTTATATAGTGGGACAATAATCGGCTTTCCCCAACTTTCTGGCACACTACCCTCTCTATAATATTTATTAATTGAATTTAAAATTCCTTCACTTAATCTCTCTCCCCTTCTCTTTATCAATTCTATCGATACCCCGTCCTCTCCTGGCGCTTTACCATCTTTCATCTTACTCAAAGCTACCAGTAGTTGAGCATGAAAACTATAGCTTAAATAAGCCTAAAGGGATTTTGATTTGCAATGCAAATCACTCTGCTCAAATTGACCTCACGTTCTTTCCTGACACCATTTTTGGCGGTTTCAGTCCATTGAAATTGGCATCAAGTCTGGGGAAGGGGGCCCCCACGGGGGGCCCGCGAACCCCCAAAAATGGTATCAGGAAGTTACCTGAGTTTGCAAAATCGCTGCGTTCACCTCACTCTCTTTCCTGACCATTTTCTTTACGGTTCAGTCAGGTTGAAATTTTTTCGAATCTGGGGGTCTGAGGGTCCAGGGGTCAGCGTGGGTCCGTGAACCGACAAAGGAAAGGTCAGGAAGGTCCCTGAGAATGCTGCATTGCACGCAAATGAAGAAAAGGCCATTAGGCTTATTTAAGCTATAGTTTTCATGCTCAACTACTGCTACCTCATATTCCTTCTCGAAATATTCTCCAACACCTTTCCTTCCATCTCTCTTCCCTCCACCTTCTCCAGCTCTTCTACATTTAGAAGTTTATTAACATATTCAGTCTATATTGTATTACTATCTGACGGATCTACCAACATATCTCCATTTAAATCCTTCACGCTTTCTAGTTTATTTTTCCATTTTCTACAAGATTTCGCAAAATTGTAAACCTTTTTCCCGCCTCTTCTCGCATCCTCCATCGCTTCCTCCGCCAACCGTCGTGTCGACTCCTCTTTTTGCTCTTCTTTTCACCAACTCAGCCTCTTTCAGTCTTCCACATAATTTGCTTTTGATTGTATAGTTCCATGCCTCAATCATTTTCTCATCATTCTTGTTTTCTTTCTCACCACCTCTCTCATTTCCTCATTCCACCATGGTATGTGTCTTATTCTTATGCACCCAATCCATCCCTTACCCAACGTCTACTCCGCCACTCACCACCTCTTTGCAGCTCATCAAAATCTACATCTTCATGAACCTCGTTCAAGTAATTCTCTATTTTACATTCTATATTCACATTCCTTCTGTTCCTTTTTAAACCTGTCTACTTTATTTATTCCTCTTTTTTTCTTCATCTGTAATCTTTCTGCTCTTACTTCTAATGAGTCCCTTGGCAATACTTTCACATCTTTTACTTTTCTTCTGTCAAATGTTTTAAAGTAATCTATCACAGACTTCTGATCAAATTGTCCCGTATTATTATTCCATCTGTATCTTGTGTATTTATGTGACGTTTTTGATACAATCTATTCATGATTTTTAAATTGTTTCTCAGACAGAAATCTATCAAAGTCTCCCCCTCCGTATTCCTCACCACCTAACCAAAAGGCCACTGCACTTCCTCCACTTCTCTTTGCCTTCTATCCACTCTTGCTTTGAAGTTTCCCATCAGCAATCGCGTTTCCGCATCTCCGCGTCTCCCCATCTGCTCCTCCAGTTTCTCCTTGAACACTCTCTTCTCTACTTCTTCCTGTCCTTTCTGCCGGGCATACATTTGCCTTATAAGGTATTTCTTAGCTTTTATTTTTAAAATAATCTCTTTCAATCATTCATTTATACCTCTCCCCTCCTGAAAGAATGATGCCACCCTTGGTTCCAGAATGTTACTCACTCCGTGTTGCTTTGTAATAACTTCTTCTACTCCACTATACACCAGTACATATCCATCCCCAAAGTCTTCACCATCCACACCTCTTCTCATCCTCATCTCCGTCATCCCCAACACATAAATTCCTCTCACCCTCATGATATCCTTAATTTCATATTCTTCATTGCCATACATAGTAGCTATATTGAAGGTGACAAATCTTATCTTTAACTTTAGTACAATTCGAATTCATTATCCTAGGTCTTGTACCATTAAATCCACAGGTTTCCAAGGCTGATAATTGAGTTCTGCAAACGTCAGTTTTGGGCAGCGGCTTGATGGGCCTGCCCTGCCCTTGCTCCTTTAGCGTTACCCGTTATGCACGACATGAACGCAGAGTTGGACTTCGCACCCCTTTTATATATATATATATATATATATATATATATATATATATATATATATATATATATATATATATATATATATATATATATATATATATACACTACTAGCTTTGGTGCAATGGTAGAGTGTCTTACTATTGCTTAGTATGCATATGAGATCGATACTTTGCTGAATTATTATTTAGGACGTAGCGCCTTCCAAAGCGCAATATAATTTCCCCTTATCCCACTGGGTATAACTAGCGGACTGATAAAAAAAAATGGTCAAACATAAAGCTACCTCAGAGATGATTCGAAGGGCGTCCCTCAAGGAATGCCTCCATCCTTCCCTCATTATTACTTCTTTCAATTTGAAAAACGTTCATCCCAACAGCAGTTAACTGACGCAAGTTGGATGACCTTGGAGCAACTGACCACCCATCTTTCTCCTATTTCAAATTAGGACAGAGAAAAAATGGTCGTTTTCGATGCCTCAAAAACTCAGTTTTCCCATATCTCTACTCGTCACAGCCTTCCACACAACTATGTTATGTTCTTCGAAAACACACAACTCAAACCATTACTTCTCTCCCTCTAAGTAAGCTTCTAAGAGGTTCTGTGCTCTAAGGCGCCTTCGAAATTTCTTCACACCTACCTAGTTGATTGTTCTTTATACTGATGATGTTCGCCTCTGCATGGAGTAAACCTCATACATTTGAACTAATTCCACTCATACAACTCTCTTATTAATTCTTTCGCTCTCCCTAACTCTCTGCTGTCTCTTTCTGTCCGTCAAATTGCTGCGTCACCTCTTTATATTATCGCTATTACAAAGGACACTTCTTTTCTAAACTCTCACGTCGCATACCTCCTCCACTGTCCTATTCTCTGACCCCAGACTTAACCGCGATGCTCAATGTTACATATACTCAACTAGTAATGTCTGGAACACACACTTTTATTTATCTATTTTTTAAACTTACTTTGAATTACACACCTTCAAACTATAAGTATTTGGGACATGTCGTTCATTAATCGACGAAGATTCCGACATCCCTCCAACTCTGGTGGAATATATATACATATATATATATATATATATATATATATATATATATATATATATATATATATATATATATATATATATATATATATATAAACTATCAAAATATGATTTACATAAAAGTAATTCTAAGAAGTCCACCTTGATAAGCTTTCCTTCTGAATATTTTATCATTTTTTATATTTATAAATAACGTGTATTTCATATTCTTTAAGCAATATACGTTTTTACTTAACCAACGTATATTCTTTTCACGTCTTATACAAATAAAAAAGGAAAATAGTTTGCTTTAAGTAATTAAAATTGCAGTTTCAAAATCCGTAGAGTTAATTTATTTACTTCTCAGTGAAAAAGGAATAAACTGAATTGAGACAGACAGACGGGCTGAGGAAGTCGATTAAAACATATATATATATATATATATATATATATATATATATATATATATATATATATATATATATATATATATATATATATATATATATTTGATCGTATTGGTGTTAAAAGTCAGGTGGTGGCATATGAAGATTAAGGTGGATTAGGGTATGAAATGTATTCTAAGTTCTATAAATTGTGTGCTAGAGAGATGATAGTATGTCCTCGATCATTCATAAATATTTATAATTAGTTGTTTATATAAGTTGTGGGTCGTAGGTTGAGAAATATAATTGAAGGTTCAATTAATGATATGTGTTATACGTGTGAAAGTCTGTCTTTGATCATACTTTAAGAGTAAATTTAAGTTGAATATAGAGATTTAAGTGTTATATTCCAATGAGTTTTGGCTGAATATAAATGTAAAGTTCAGTAATTTGTACGTTAGATAGATGATGGCATGACTTTGATCATGCCTTAGTAATAAAGTTAGATTAAACATGAACATTCGATTTAGATGTTGAATAGTTTAGAGGTGAATAATGAATGTAAAGTTCTATAACTTGTATGTCAGATGGATACTAGTATGACTTTGTTTATGCCTTAGAGTTAAAAGTTAGGTTAAGTATGTTAATTTAAAGGGTGTACTGAGAGACTTAGAGTGGAAACGTATGCAATGTCTTTGATAAGTGTTGTAGAAATGTTTGAATGTAGCGAGAAGAGTATGAATAAAGTGTAAATAAAAACATTCAGTCTGTGATAGGGAAATGTTTTTTAAGACAAATATATTGCAAAGGATTGGGATTAAGAGTCTCAAAAGAGTGTGATGTAGTTATTAGAAGTAATATACCTGAATTTTACTTTGATTTGTTAAGTATAACAGTGTGTGTAATGGTAAAATTTTAAACTAATTGTAATTAGTTGGTTACAACTGCAATGTATATGAATAAATTTATGTATATAATTGGGGTTCTTATTATGTGCAATATATGTCATTGTTAATGTGTGTGCTTGCATATGAGCATTTAAGTTTTTGACTACATGTTAATGTTTGTTGTCATGAAGTTGCATATGTGTTTACGCGTGTACGTGAGTGTGTTTATGCATTTAAAGAGTGCGCATGTATAGATGTTTTAGTGCATCTGTACTTTAAGCCCTAAAAGTTTAAAGAACATAAATATAAAAAACAAAAATTTTAAAATAAAACTAATATATTCAAACAAAATGTTAAAATCTAGAAAAATAAAAATGAAAAAACCCAAATGAAACTAAATAAAAAAAAAACATAAAATTTATGAAGCCTAAATAAAACTAAACCTAAATTCATGAGACTTTTAAATAAAACTTGAATGAGTGTATCGTTAAAAAAATTACCTTCAACACGAAGGATAAATTACATAAAGAAAAAGACAAAGATCAAGGTGAACCTAAAACAACAGTTAAGAAATCAGTTTAGAAAAAGAATCCAGCACTAAAAAAAATAAAGATTACAGATGAGTTGTTGTTTATATAATGAGTTATTTAGTAAATGAAGCACAGAATTGTTATATTAACTTGGTAAATCAGCTTCACATGTATAAAGAATATTCAATTAATGTTATCATGTGTTTATAATACTTTATAATTTCATGAAATAAAGTATCTGGTATGGGTATGATGTCATAGAATGACACTACAATAATGAAATATAGTTTAAAAGAAGTTAGCAAGTATTTAAAATTCAACATGATGTATAATTGAAAATTATGAATGAACGAAGAGAGAAGGACTGGAACTTAAAAACGGAGAAAGTGTGAGCTCGTGGAGCGGCTGAAGGACTAGATATGTGAAAATACAAATGTTGGGAAGTTCAAAAGTGAAGGTATAGGGACCTTAAAACGTAAAATGGAAAGAATTTGTTAACTCAAAAGTTTTGGGTACGTGAAAGTGAAAAATTTGGGATGTACAATATGGGAGGTATGGGGATTTTAAAATGGAAAAAGGTAGGTTTGTGAAAATAAAAAGGTTTATTGTGTATAATAGTTAAGGTTAGGAACCTAAATAGGTATAGTAAGGTATGTTGATGGGATAAATGTTAATGTTTGTGTGAGTGTGAGTGTGTCTGTGTATGTGGGGATAGGTGAGTCTTTACACGTTTACGTTTCACCCGGTGAAATAAAGTTAAAAACGTTTAAAGATTTCAAAAACCTACAAAATAAAAAAGAAAAACTATAAAAAAAAATTTAAAAATTTTAAAAAATAAATATACGAAAATGAAATTAAATAAAAAATAAAAATAGTAAAAAATTAGACAAATTAAAATGAAAAAAAGAAAAATAAATAAAAAATTATTGAAAGAAAAAGAAAAAAAGTAAAATTAAGAAAATAAACAAATATTTTGTTTGGAAGATAAAAGAAAAGTTCCAAATTTAAAGATGAGATTAAAATTATTTGAGAGAGTTTCATCGTGTTTAATGTTTATGATGCGAATTCTTGTGTGTGTGCGTGTGTGTGTATGTGTATGTGTGTATGTGCACGTTTGTGCGCGCATTCATTCATGACTGAGTGTGTATATATTTAAATGTGCATATATGTGTATCCGAGAGTGTGTGTGTGTGTGTTTGTGTGCGAATGTATGTGTATAAGGATCAGAAAAGAGTCTCCACCATTGGGGACGTGTCCAATTTAGGAACCAGTCCAGATTCAAAGCTTAACAGTTCCGATCGAAGCTTAAGAGTGTATCGGCGACTCAACAAACGATATACAGCTTGTAACATCCAAAAGGAGGTATCATAAGATAATGGATCAGTTGTGATCTAGGGAGGTATTTCGCTAAACGACTGGACAAATCTTCACATCATTCTTGAAGAGTCATAACCTCCACATGATATATAACGAACATCCTTGAACCATATGCACCCAAAATCGGTTGGGGTTTACTTCTTCACGTGGCCAGGTTTGTACACGAATACTTACTGGAGGTTCAACGGGACACGCTCCAGTGACCCGCGCACAATCAGAACCCGGATCTTATCACACATGTGAGGGACATGTTAGAACGAGCACTTCGACAGCTCAACACTCCCTCAATGTCTGAATGACTTTTTACAAGCCCTTGCC
Organism: Armadillidium nasatum; assembly: GCA_009176605.1. NCBI lineage: Eukaryota > Metazoa > Arthropoda > Malacostraca > Isopoda > Armadillidiidae > Armadillidium > Armadillidium nasatum. The sequence continues at coordinate 75,018 of SEYY01008391.1, read as the reverse complement.
GACCTATGAGATGCAATA
>SEYY01008391.1:67500-72500 GCA_009176605.1 Armadillidium nasatum | reverse complement strand
TTTGCGATGTTTTTTCATGGTTTTAATGTTGTGTTTTTAGCGGGTTCTCATATATATATATATATATATATATATATATATATATATATATATATATATATATATATATATATATATATATATATATATAAATTATAATAATAATAATTAAAATGAATTAAAATTAAAACAAAGAAGGTAACCAAAAAATTTTATTGCTCCTCAAATTTTTTTTTTTTAAATTGTAATTTCTGTTAATTTCCAAATACAATGAAGATGTTTCATTCAAACTTTTATAAAATGATCCCATTTTCTATCGCATTTGCTCAAACTTCTTGAGTAATCTCCTTTATAGAGTTATGAATGTCGTCTTCGAGTGTCAGACGTGTTGGAGTAAATCTTCCATTTCAAATATCCCCAAAGGAAAGACTCGAGGCCTGTTTAATTTCATGAGCGAAAGGTCAATCTATTTCGTCACCTTTTTGATATTATTTGGTCAGTAAATATTTGTTGTATGTTATTTTTTCGGGTCCTGTTGAAACCAAATGTCCTTTAAGCCAAATTATTTTGTTTTGATAGTTAAGAAGTTCTGTAGTATGTCTCTATACCGTTCTATAGTCACTGTAAGAATATTCCCAGCTAAGTCTTCAAAACAAATATGACACAGTGACACATCCTTTCCCAATTGTACATCAAACACCTACCTACTCTACAAGAATGTTGAAGTTTTTCTTGAATCTTCAGAGTATTTTCGTGATCCCAAATGAAGCTATTTTATTTGTTAACAAAGACATTTAAGTGTAAATGAGCTTCATCATTCATTGCCAAATGTTGCCAAAAATTGGGGTCTTGATTATGAAGGCCTAAAACATTTTTACTCAGTTGCCGGAGGCAAGTCATTATGCGGTGTATTACACACACCATAATTATGATTTTATGAAGGTTCTCTGGGTTTCAGCAACACTACCAGAAGTAATATTCTCAATTGATCGCGTAGTTTATTTGACAATTAACCATGCAGTTTGCTTCCAAATTCTTGTCAATACAGTAAGAAGTCTTCTTTGTAGGCGCATTCTTTAAACAAAATAAAGATCCTAATCTTTTCAATGTCATTGTAATAGATGACTAATTTTTGTAAAAGGTTTTTAGAATAATTTCACATTTGTAAGTGTTATAACGCTTCAAAATGAATTCATGTTTTCATTTCAACTTGTCACATATTAAGTGACGAAAAGGTTTAGAACCAAAAAGAGGTTCTGTAGAAATAATATGGTTCTTTTAAAGACACCATATATATATATATATATATATATATATATATATATATATATATATATATATATATATATATATATATATATATATATATATATATATATATATATATATATATATATATATATATATATATATATATTCTAAAAAATCATTAAATACTAATACTTTGGATATTACTGAAGTCCTTATCTTTTAGCTACTTTCTCTTTAGGTAACAGCATAAGATTAAGAATTTGATACTGTGAAATATTTTTACTTATAATATTTACAATAAATAACAAGGCAAAGTTTGCAGAGGTATTCATTATTAAAATAGGTTGAAGATTCTTTCCAGTAAATAGTAAGGCAAATAATTTGCGTGAATAAGCTAAAATCTAAGCATTCAAGAAGCTCCAAAACGTAGGAAAACTTTTTAGCAGCAGAAGGAACAGAAACATAAACAAACTTCTTCATAAACTATAAACTTCTTAGCATGAATTATACCAGAGCATAAATGCTCTCAAAATTATTGTGGAACTTCTCAGCTCTATGAATTGGTCAATATGCTCAGGATATTCTTCTTTTATTATTAAGCAATGTCTAATATATTCTTTATTTCATAAATAATAAATGAGCAATTAATAATAATAATAATAATAATAATAATAATAATAATATAATATATATATATATATATATATATATATATATATATATATATATATATATATATATATATATATATATATATATATATATATATATATATATATATATATATATATAAGTAAATGAGGCCACTAAATTAAAGCGTAGAGTGAATCGTACACAAATCATATATGCTTTATGGGATTCGAACCTTGACCATTTAGTTCGTAAAACAGAGTGTAACCTCTGAGCTATGACACTTCAAAAGGAAATCGCTAAGAGAAAGGACATAGACAACCGCCATGCAAGACAATTTCAAAGGAATTCCCCAAGTGCACCCAATCCACAGGATAACAAGGTAAGAACCTATCCCCATTTACCACAGGAATATAAGTAAATGAGACCACTAAATTAAACCGTGGTGTGAATCGTACACAATTCATATCTGCTGTCGGGGATTCGAACCCTGATCATTTAGCTAGTAATATGGTGTTTCTTTTGTGCTATGACACTTCAAAAGTAAATTGCTAAGAGAAAGCAAATAGAAAATATGCTTGGTGATACACCCAACTAGTTTGTAGTTTATGAGCAGGGAACGGGTATTTATCATGAAGAGAAAACTGGTAATGATCACTCCCGTATAAAAAATTTAAACGAGGCTAACGAAAATGATCTACCACTGACATAGAATATAAGGTGGCATCAATGGAAGAAGAATAGTGGCAATCGAAGCTCTAATATGTTGGAAGACCAGAATTGAGGAATCCCTAGGCATATTTTGGGTAAAAGATTCACCAGAATATTCGCATTTGATATTGTTATCGAATCACCCCATAAGAGATGACGGATATTAAAGTCCTCAAAGATAACAAGTGGAGCAGGGAAATGAAGAAATAGATCATCTAAGTCAGAATTGGAAAACAGGAGCACTTGATGCGAAATAAAGGGAACTCACAGAGTAATCGCAGCGTAGATGAATTCTAGCCACTGCAGCATGAAGTGGTGTGCGAAGAGGGATGGGAATATGAGAGACAGATTTAAGAATCAACATACACGCCACTCCACGGCAGCTATCACCCTTCTCTGCCGACTCTATAAATAATTGTGTCCTAGTTCGATGGGGGAAAAAGGTCAAGAGAACATAATAGAAGCTCTTGTAAGCATATACATTTCAGAGTACATTCCTTAATAAGGCAAAAACTAATTTCTCAAAATTTGCATATTAACTACGGCAGCTCCGATGAAGGAACGTCGCTATACTTATAGAGAAATCGCAACAGGCAGAAGCCATGCACTTAGTAACAATGGTCTAAATAGGCAAACCTTCACTTTAGGAAGGTACGTCGCTTGTCTCATCAGACAAGTATCACGAAGAGATGTAATAGTACAACCCGGTGGCAAAGGGTAATAATTTATCAGGGACTTGGATTGGGAAGCTTCAGCAAAAATAAAGAGGTCAAGTCTGAACTTCATCTTGTCGACAAAGTGTCTATCGTCATGATATATATATATATATATATATATATATATATATATATATATATATATATATATATATATATATATATATATATATATATATATATATATATATATATATATATATATATATATATATATATATATATATATATATATATATATATATATATATATATATATATATATATATATATATATATATATATATATATATATATGCTCATAGGCATTTCGGTGAATCTTTTGCTTTCGCGTTGGATATATCGAAAGCCTTCGATAGAGTCCGACACAAAGCTTTGATTTCCAAACTTCCCTATTTCGTTATCTATCCTTCTCTCTGTGACCTCTCTGATTTCCTTTCCGGTCGGTCTATAGCAGTTGTTGTAGACGGTCACCATTCATCTTTTAAATCCATTAATAGTAGTGTTCATGAAGGTTTTGTTCTATCCCCTACACTTTTTCTACTTTTCATTAATGACATTCTCTCTATTGCTTTATCTTCTATCCACTCCTATGCTGATGACTCCACCATTCATTAATCCTTTCAGTTTGAAAGATCTCCCTCCCAACAGCAGTTAATAGACACCAGGAGGGTAGTCTGCGGGCAATTAACCTTTGATCTTTCCCGAATTTCAAATTAGGGCAATGAAAACATGGTCGTTTTCAATGTTTCATAAACTCATTTTTTCCATCTCTCTACTCGACACAATTTTCCAAACAACTCAAACTTTCATCTGTTCTTAATATTCTTGGTGTTTCATTTTCTCGTGATTTTTCTTGGAAAGATCACATAACTATTCTTTCTAAACAAGATTCTAAAAGGTTGGGTATTCTGATGAGTCTTAAGAATTTCATCACGCCACCCCAATTGCATGCTCTCTATAGGGTGTTGTTCGCCCTTGTATGGAGTACGTCCTACCACATCTGGGGTGGTTCCAATCATACAGCTCTCCTTGAGAAAGTAGAGTCTACGGCTCTTCGTTTCATCAACTCTCGCACTAACTCTCTCCAGTCTGTTTCTGCCTGTCGATTTGTTTCGTCATTCTCACTGGTCTCTATACTATCGTTATTACAATGGACACTGCTCTTCTGAACTTACCCGTCGCATACCTTCTCCATTGAGAAAAGCTCGTACGATACGCCTTTCTCCACAGTCTCATCCTTTCTCTGTCCAACTCTCTGACCTCAGACTTAACTGTTATGCTCAAACTTATATGTACTCAACTGGTAAAGTCTGGAACACTTTTCCTTTATCTGCTTTCCCAACTATCTTTGACTTGCATACTTTCACAAGCAAAGTATCGGGACATTTTGGATTTTAACGACCAAAATCCGATGTTTCCCAGCTCTGGGGGAAATTAGTAATCCTCCGGCCTATATATATATATATATATATATATATATATATATATATATATATATATATATATATATATATATATATATATATATATATATATATATATATATATATATATATATATATATATATATATATATATATATATATATATATATTATACGACGAAATTGTGCTTGAAGAATTTAATTGATAAACTAAAATAAATAATGTCTTCACTGCATTTAATGATTCAAAAACAAAAAACTAGTCGAGAGAGAGAGAGAGAGAGAGA
>SEYY01008391.1:42500-65000 GCA_009176605.1 Armadillidium nasatum | reverse complement strand
AACGAATTAATATTAGCAAATCTAACACTTATTTGAGATATGATATTATCAAGAATTTCATTAAAAAAATCCTTTTATAATAGCACTCGTTCATACATTTCATATTTTTTCGTACTCGCAATGTACTGTCAGTGTGCTCAGTTTCTTTTTGTGCTGCATCAAAATAGTTTTGAAAGGTTTCTTCATTTCGCATATTCTTCAATTCTCTTTCGCAGATCGATGTTTGATTGATGCAAAATTGAATGTCGATCAGTTTCTTTTGAAATGTGTTGAAGAGTAATTCGGTTTTTAAGAATATATCTTTAAATATTAAAAGATAAAAAATAAAATCGAAGTCACATAATTTAGCTTCATATGCTTCTGCCTGTCGTACAGTATTACTCTTAGAATCTTCACTATTTTTTAGCTCTTTAAAAACTTCGATTAATTTTACTCTTTCTGTGACAATTGCATTAACAATTTTAGCATTAGAATTCCACCTTACTTCACTATGTGTTGGCATTCTTTTGCCAACAATTCGATCTAAAACAGATGTTCTCTTACACGACTTGTGAAAATATGCAGGAATTCCTTGTAAACTGCTAAAAAAAATTTGACAGCCGATATTTTTTTGCAACTGCTCTGCAAAACAAGATTCAATTTGTGGGCTAAACAATGTGTAAAAATAGCTTGCGGGGCGTAATTTCGAATATACGATTGAAGTCCGTTCAATTCCGAGGCCATAACTGAAGCACCATCATAAGTCTGCGCAACCAATTTTTTCCTAAAATCAAATGGTTCTAGTACTTCGATAAGTCGCTGGCATATTCCTTTCGCACTTTTGTCCTCGCCAAAATCATAAAATCCAATAAAATGTTCTTCTACTCTTCCGTTAGAGTTAACAAATCTGCAAATTATTGAATATTGAGCTTTCTCATTAGTGTCTATCGTCTCATCTACTTGAATAGAAAAAAATAAGGCATCATTAATGGATTTATAAATATTTTCTTTCAATTCACTTGCAATGCAGTCGATAATGTCATTTTGAATAGTTTTCGATTAGCCATTAAATGCTCCCATTTTTTCCCAGTGGGCTTTCAATTCTTCATTAGCATTTATGATTACTTGAAAAATTTCTTTAAAATTTCCCTGATTACACGAGTTTTTTGATTCATTGTGTCCACGAAATGGCAATTCTTGCTTGCATAAGACACTAGTTAAATTAATTAAAAGCTTAAATACTTCTCTATTCTTGGAAACGTTTACATTATATTCTTCTTTAGATAGTCTTGCATGCTCATTCAATGCCTCTTGAATGGTGTTAAATTTTTTAAATAACTGCTTGTAAGACAAAAAATTGAGAATATGTTCTTTTGAGGTGGAATGCCTTTCCAAAGCTCTGCTCAAGTTTTTCCAATCTTTAAATCCTTCATTACTCCAAATATTCTTTTTCACACTAATTATCAAACAGGGCCAGCAAAATAAGCTGTTTTTATCAACACTTCCACAGAGCCACTTTTATTTTTCATACCAAGACGTTTTAAATGTACGATTTGTACTTTTTCCAATTTGAACACAAGACAATTTTGGTGTTGGTTGACCTTTATTCAAGATTAATCGCCTCTCATCTTCAATTTTTCTTTGAAATGACTCGTAAAAGAGAACTAACTATGCAACACTGTTGTTGTTGCTCCAATTTTAATAATTTAATATTTGCTGAGCCTGATTGGATATATATATATATATATATATATATATATATATATATATATATATATATATATATATATATATATATATATATATATATATATATATATATATATATATATATATATATATATATATATATATATAACAAGCATCACGAATTTGCAATAGTTAAACTTTATATTAAATATTCCCATTTGTAGTGTACAAATGGTGAAATTCTCGCCAAAAAAATACCAGTCCTTTATGGACTTTTATAATTTTAAATGCTCTTCATTATTTTAAGTTTAAATTTTAATTGTATATTTTTTAAGATTACCAGATTAACAACACCACTCCACCACAATTTATGTCACTCTAATATAAAAGTAAAGATTTCTGGCAAGTATTGTTTACGCATGCGCAGTATGATCTTAAAAGGTGAGGCAATTTTTAATGTAGAAAATATAATTTTTCTATAATTTACAGAGTATTTTTTTAGGCTTTTTAATTTTAAGCCAAATAAAATACTTCATTCGAAAGACAGGAGTTCACCTTATGGAACATATGAAAAAAAAGTAAAATGAAATTCCATTAAAATTAAAAAGTTTGGATAAAAATAAAAAGGTAATAAAAAACAAATGCCTCCGTTCGATAAAAATATGCGTAACATTTTTTTTTAAATAAATAGCACAGTTACCATGGTAACGAAGAGGCTTCCAATATGTTTCTATGGTAACTGCGACATGCATAAACAGTTATATATATATATATATATATATATATATATATATATATATATATATATATATATATATATATATATATATATATATATATATATATAATATAGAAATAAATTTATATTTTACGCCTTGTATGAAAAAATGTTAAATTTTAAAATCTGAGTTGCTTAACCTAATTTTTGAATTAAAATGTTATATTTTTATTAAATACTAATGGAGGCACTGCCTCCTCTGCCTCCCCCCAAAAGCCGCCACTGATATATATATATATATATATATATATATATATATATATATATATATATATATATATATATATATATATATATATATATATATATATATATATATATTGGAATAATAATTTTGAATTGAATTGAACCGTACAAATATAAATACTCAAACATTAACGAGAAACTTTTATAGATTTTAGAAAGATTTTCATTGGATAAACAAAGTTTCGTAACTTTTTCTACTCGGTTTTTTATTTCGGTTTTAAAAGGGGAATAATATCTATAAAATGTAAATGAAGAGATCCAAACATGTTCGAGTTATATATATATATATATATATATATATATATATATATATATATATATATATATATATATATATATATATATATATATATATATATATATATATATATATATATATATATATATATATATATATATATATATATATATATATAATAAAATATTATATAAGCTTTCTATGTAGTTTGGACCAAACCTTTGATTTCTAAACTTACCTCTTTCGAACTTATTTTTTATATTAAATATTCCCATTTGTAGTGTACAAATGGTGAAATTCTCGCCAAAAAAATACCAGTCCTTTATGGACTTTTATAATTTTAAATGCTCTTCATTATTTTAAGTTTAAATTTTAATTGTATATTTTTTAAGATTACCAGATTAACAACACCACTCCACCACAATTTATGTCACTCTAATATAAAAGTAAAGATTTCTGGCAAGTATTGATAACGCATGCGCAGTATGATCTTAAAAGGTGAGGCAATTTTTAATGTAGAAAATATAATTTTTCTATAATTTACAGAGTATTTTTTTAGGCTTTTTAATTTTAAGCCAAATAAAATACTTCATTCGAAAGACAGGAGTTCACCTTATAGAACATATGAAAAAAAAGTAAAATGAAATTCCATTAAAATTAAAATGTTTGGATAAAAATAAAAAGGTAATAAAAAACAAATGCCTCCGTTCGATAAAAATATGCGTAACATTTATTTTAAATAAATAGCACAGTTACCATGGTAACGAGGAGGCTTCCAATATGTTTCTATGGTAACTGCGACATGCATAAACAGTTTAATATATATATATATATATATATATATATATATATATATATATATATATATATATATATATATATATATATATATATATATATATATATATATATATATATATATATATATATATATAATATATATATATATATATATATATATATATATATATATATATATATATATATATATATATATATATATATATATAATATAGAAATAAATTTATATTTTACGCCTTGTATGAAAAAATTTTAAATTTTAAAATCTGAGTTGCTTAACCTAATTTTTGAATTAAAATGTTATATTTTTATTAAATACTAACGGAGGCACTGCCTCCTCTGCCTCCCCCCAAAAGCCGCCACTGATATATATATATATATATATATATATATATATATATATATATATATATATATATATATATATATATATATATATATATATATATATATATATATATATATATATATATATTGGAATAATAATTTTGAATTGAATTGAACCGTACAAATATAAATACTCAAACATTAACGAGAAACTTTTATAGATTTTAGAAAGATTTTCATTGGATAAACAAAGTTTCGTAACTTTTTCTACTCGGGTTTTTATTTCGGTTTTAAAAGCGGAATAATATCTATAAAATGTAAATGAAGAGATCCAAACATGTTTGAGTTTATATATATATATATATATATATATATATATATATATATATATATATATATATATATATATATATATATATATATATATATATATATATATATATATATATATATATATATATATATATATGTTAATAAAATATTATATAAGCTTTCTATATAGTTTGGACCAAACCTTTGATTTCTAAACTTCCCTCTCTCGGTATCTATCCTTCTCTCTGTGATCTTCTCTCAAATTTTCTTTCCGGTCGTTCTTTAGCAGCTGTTGTAGATGGCCACCGTTCTTCCTTTAAATCTATTAATAGTGTGTTACTCGGGGTTCTGTACTATCTCCTACACTTTTCTATTTTTCATTAATGATCTCAATTATTTCAACTCCTATCCACTCCTATGCCGATGACTCCTCCCTTCGTTACTCTTTTGAATCTGAAAGGCGCCCTTTCTGACAACAGTTAATAGACGCAAGGAGCAACTAACCTCTGATCTATCTCGCATTTCAAATTGGGGCAGAGAAAACATGGTCATTTTCAGTGCCTCAAAAACTCAATTCCTCCGTCTCTCTACCCGACACAATCTTCCACACAACCATGATACCTTCTTAGAAAACACACATCTCAAACCATCATAACTCCTTAATATTCTTGGTATTTCTTTTTCTCGTGATCTTTCTTTGAAAGATCACATTACTTTTCTTTCTAAACAAACTTCTAATAGAACTTCTTCACACCACCCCAATTGCTTGCTCTTTATAGGGGTGTTGTTCGCCCCTGTATGGAGTGTGCTTCACACATTTGGGGTGGTTCCACTCATACAGTTATCTTTGAGAAGGCGGAGTCTAGGGCTTTTCGTCTCATCATTTCTCCTGCTTTTACTAACTCTCCAATCTCTTTCTGCCCGTCGAATTGTTGCGTTACTCTCTCGTTACTGTCGCTATTACAACGGACACTACTCTTCTGAATTCTCTCGTCGCATGAATAGTCCTTTGAGAAGAGCTCTTGAAAAACGCCTTTCTACACAGTCTCATCCTTTCTCTGTCCAACTATCTGACCCCAGACTTAATCGCTATGCTTAATCTTACATATTCTCTACTTGTGAAGTCTTGGATATACTCCCTTTATCTGTTTTCCCAACTTCCTTTGACTTGCATACTTTCAAACGCCGTGTATCTGGACATGTCGGCCTCCTTCGGCCGTGATAGGATTTTTCCCAACTCCGGTGGAATTAGGTAGGCCTCCGGCCCTTGGTCACCGGAGGATATATATATATATATATATATATATATATATATATATATATATATATATATATATATATATATATATATATATATATATATATATATATATATATATATATATATATATATATATATATATATATAGTATATATATATATATATATATATATATATATATATTGCTTGAAACTGTTCTTTGAAGCGAACTTTTTTGGGTTCGTGGATAGCTCAGCGGTAAAGCACCGAGTCTTTTGTCGATCTCAGTCGCAACATGCGGTGGTTCGACCCCTGATGAGGTAAGTATTTCTTTATCCTCTAATTTGTTTAGCTCTATTTACAATTATACAAAATGATTCCACGGTTTATAAAAAGTGGCAATTAAAATATATATATATATATATATATATATATATATATATATATATATATATATATATATATATATATATATATATATATATATATATATATATATATATATATATATATATATGTTAGTGATGGCATCCGCATCCGCATGCGCGGATGCGGAACATCCGCACAAAAATCAACATCCGCATCCGCATCCGCATTTTCGAAAATTCAACATCCGCATCCGCATCCGCATCCGCACTTTCGGAAAATTCAACATCCGCATCCGCATCCGCATTCGCACTTTCAAAAATTCAACATTCGCATCCGCATCCGCATCCGCACTTCTCCAAAATTTGACATCCGCATCCGCATCCGCATCCGCAAATTAGAAAATATGACATCCGATCCATCACTAATATATATATATATATATATATATATATATATATATATATATATATATATATATATATATATATATATATATATATATATATATATATATATATATATATATATATATATATATATATATATGCGAATTGTAGATCAAGAGTGAGGGTGAAGAGAGAACTATCGGATTGGTTTAGCATAGGAGTGGGATTGAGACAGGGGTTTGTAATATCATCATGTTATTTAATCTATTGATGAATGTTTTACTTAGAAAAATGGAGAGAGAAGGGAAGAGTGTTACGTTGAGAAATATGGAGGGTGAATGTTTTACTTTTTGCAGATGATGCGGCATGTGTTGGTGGCAGAATCTGGAGAAAAGATGAGAATACTTGTGAGAGAGTTTGAAGGGAAATGTGCAAACACGAGATTGAAATTCAATCCAGCGAAGAATAAAGTTATGAGGATTGGAGGTGGGGATGAGGAAATGTGGAGGGAGGAATTGGTTTGTAGAAGTGTGAGAATGGAAACTTGAGGAGGTGAATGAATTCAAATATCTAGTAATGTTGAGTGGAAGGTAAGGGAGGGACGGAAAAAGGAATGAAGAACAGAGTGGTAGAAGGAATGAAAGTATTAGGGGGCCTAAGAAAAGTATGGAAGAAAGGAAAAATTTCGAAAGAAATAAAGATAAGAATGTTTGAATGTATGTGTTCACCTTCTGTATTGTATGTGTGTGAAACATAGACGATAAGTGCTCGGTCAAGAAAAAGTTTCAATGTCTTTGAGATGAAAGATTTGAGAGCGATATATAAATTGAGAAGGATTGATAGGATTAGAAATGAAAGAATAAGGGAGATGTGTAAATGGAAGAAGGGTGTAATTGAAAGAGAGGAGGAGGATGTGCTAAAATGGTTTGGACATATGTGAAGAATGAAAGAGAACAGAATGGTTGGCAAGGTACGTAGATCCGATGTAGACAGGGGAAGGGTAGGGGGAGGGGAAGGCCGAAGCGGAGATGGATGGATGGAGTGAGAGTGATTTTGATGGAAGGAATTTGAGTTTATACGAGGGTAGAAGATTTGTGGAGACAGAGATGGAGGGAGGTGGTGAAAGCGTTAAAAGGTGAGAATAGTTATGTTTGTAAGGGAATTGTGGCGGGCACCACCTCACAAAAGTGGGAAAGGTGATAGTGATATATATATATATATATATATATATATATATATATATATATATATATATATATATATATATATATATATATATATATATATATATATATATATATATATATATATATATATATATATATATATATATATATATATATATATATATATATATATATATATATATATATATATATATATATATATATATATATATATATATATATATATATATATATATATATATATATATATATAATATATATATATATATATAAATAGCATCCGCATCCGCATCCTCATCAAAATTAACATCCGCATCCGCATCCGCATCCGCATCCGAACTTTTCGAAAATTCAAAATCCGCATCCGCACTTTCGAAAATTCAACATCCGCATCCGCATCCGCATCCGCACTTTCGATTCAAATTCAACATCCGCATCCGCACTTCTCCAAAATTCAACATCCGCATCCGCATCCGCAAAATTGGAAAATATGACATCCGATCCATCACTAATATATATAATATATATATATATATATATATATATATATATATATATATATATATATATATATATATATATATATATATATATATATATATATATATATATATAATATATATATATATATATATTGTACTTATTTTCATTTTTATTTAAATTGTTACGAGATCGAAATAAGGAAGGCGGAGGGTCCTTCCAAAAAAACTTGCCTCTGTTTTAATGCTATTTTATTTCCTTGAGCTTTTATCAATATATATATATATATATATATATATATATATATATATATATATATATATATATATATATATATATATATATATATATATATATATATATATATATATATATATATATATATATATATATATATATATATATATATATATATGCATGTATGTATGTATGTATTTGTGTGGGTGGGTGTGCAAGAGAGAGAGAGAGAGAGAGAGAGAGAGAGAGAGAGAGAGAGAGAGAGAGAGAGAGAGAGAGAGAGAGAGAGAGAGAGAGAGAGAGAGAGAGAGAGAGAGAGAGAGAGAGAGAGAGTAATTGACTCTGAGTTTGTTACATGTTAAAAGAAGCTTTTGAAAAACTTTTTCCTTTATCCTATTTGCCACTTTCCACTTTTCCTACTTTTTTTCCCTCCTCCTCTCCTTTATTCTTTCATCATCGATTCTTTATTTCTTTTCCTTTTGCTTGTCTTTTGTTTCTCTGAGGAAGGAGTCTTATTCTCGTCAGGAAGGGTCAATTTTTTAGGCAGCCTCTGCGCAATTTACCCAATTTGTTTTTATCCATAAACTAATCTATCTGGCTATCCAACCAATGTTCTCACTATATATATATATATATATATATATATATATATATATATATATATATATATATATATATATATATATATATATATATATATATATATATATATATATATATATATATATATATATATATATATATATATATATATATATATATATATATATATGATAGGGTAGACTAATTCGTTTCACTAATTTGCCCTATGGTTCGTTCCATTTCGCGTTTCGTCTTGTCGGGAATCTCTACTGTACCCTCATATTGTAGTTTGATATTTGAGTGCCAATACTCCCACTACACCCCCATCCCCACCCTTCACCTCTCTTCATATGTTACTCGCAAATTTACAAGTTTTTACTCGTACATTACCTTCTTAAATAAAAAAAATGGCGAAACATAAAGCTTCATTGAAGATGCTTGTAGGGGCATCATCCACCCCTGAACCTATAGGGTCAGGGGTGTATGATGTGATGATATGTCATCACTTGGGAGTTTGCGGTTTCCGAAGATATTGATGATGTTGTGAAGCCCTTGCTACCGACTTACCTGATGCATGGTCTTTTTTCATTAATTATTGAAGCCAAAGATGATGTTTGTTCTTGTGTATCTAATTAACCTTTTGACTTACGATCTCTTGCAAATCTAAAACTAAATTTAATGTTCTGTCTACTTAAAGCCAAATCTTACTGGCTATAAAAAATTCTTCGATTATTTAAACCAAACTAGAGCACATTTTTTCTTCTCCTTTCTCTGAAATAATCATTTTAAGTGATTTCAACGTTCATTACCTCATACTCAAGCTGGAAAATCGCCCCCCACTTTTCTATTGAGAACAACCTTAAACAGTTGGTGCAATTCTCTACCCGCATCCATGAACGTCTTGGTGATGAACCCAACATACTTGATCTTTTCATAAACTCTAATCCTTCTCCTTATACTGTTAAATTCTTTCCTCCTCTGAGTTCATCAAATCACTTTCTTATGTATGTATCTTGTTCAGTCATTTTAAACCTTTCTCAGCAACGGTCCACGTTTTCGGCGAGGAGACATTTCTGGCACTTCGGTGTTGCTAATTGATCTGATTTGCCTTTGTACTTCTCTGATTTTCCATGGAATGATTCTTTTTTTATGGGAGGAGTCCCTCAGAATGTGCCTAGCGCATCACCGAGATTCTGTTATGGAGGCATACATTCTATATTTTTTCCTTTTACCTAACCCTAAAAAACCTTGGTTTTACTACTTGTTTTCGTGCTATTCGTCACAGTGATGCTGCCTTTATGGATTAAAGTAGTAGTAAAACTCATTCAACTTGTATTCTATATCGGAATCCTGGAAAATCTATTCTACGCAACGCCAAAAACCCATTTCTTCGTCATAAAATGCAATAAACTTTCGTGCTCCTCTTCCTCACGCCCTTTTAGGATTTTGCAAAAAAAGTAGATCTAACTTTCCTTCTTCCTTTTTCCCATCTCTTCTATCTCCTGCCTGCCTAATTGTCGTTTTGTCTCCTCCTAAAGCTGAAATATTTGCCTCTAATTCATACTTAGACGATTCCGGAGCTAATCCTACTCCTTCAACCCCCTCCAACGCATTAATTGGATAAAATTGCGATTTTTTCCTAAAGATGTCATTTCTGCTCTCTCTGAGCTTAACATTCAGAAGACGTACGGTCTTGATAGCATCCCTCTTGTGGTTCTCAAAGCTTGTGTTTCTCAGCTTGCACCCTGCATTGGTAAACATTTTTGTCTCCTTCTTTCTACTTCAACCTTCCCTTCTTTCTGGAAACTTGCTGAAGAAGGAAGACCCCTCTGAACCCTCTATCTAGCGTCCTATTTCTTTTGCCACCGTTTTTTCTGTTTTCCGAATCTGTCCTTAACATTAAATCTATCCTTAACTTGGAAACATCTCAATTATTCTAATCTTATCTCTGATCGCCAGTATGACTTGTTAAAAAAAATTCTATACTGGATATCTTCTTCCCCTTTTCTCTAACTCTTGGTCCTTTTCTTTTCAGCATTTTAGTGAATCTTTCGCTATCGCTCTAAGTATATCAAAATCTTTCGATAGAATCTGGCGCAAAGCTTTAATTTCCAAACTTCCCTCTTTCTAAATCTACCTGCTCTTTGTGGCCTTCTCTCTGACTTTCTTTACGATCGTTCTGTAACAGCTTTTGTAGAAGGCCACTGTTCTTCCATTAAATCTATTAATATTGGTGTTACTCAGGGATCTGCCATACCTCCTACTCCTTGTTTTTCATTAATAACCTCCTCCTCATAACTTCATCGCATTTACACTCCTATGACGATGACTCCACACTTCATTACTCCATTCAATTTGGAAGACGCCACTCATAAAGGCAGTTACTTGACGCAAGGAGGGTAGACTTACTGCAACTAACCTCTGATCTTTCTCGTATTTCAAATTGGAGTAGAGAATACATGGTAGTTTTCAATGCCTCAAAAATTCAATTCTTCCATCTCTCAACTCGTTACAATCTTCCACACAAGATATATTACAATATTTATCTTTCTAAGGAAGTTTCTATGAGGTTGGATTTCTTGAGGTGCCTTCAGAATTTCTTCACGCCAACCCAGTTGCTTTCTCTATAAGGGTGCTGTTAGCCATATATATATATATATATATATATATATATATATATATATATATATATATATATATATATATATATATATATATATATATATATATATATATATATATATATATATATATATATATATATATATATATATATATATATATATATATATATATATATATATATATATATATATATATATATATATATATATATATATATATATATATATATATATATATATATATATATATATATATATATATATATATATATATATATATATATATATATATATATATATATATATATATATATATTTATTTTTTTCAGGATGTAAAATTTTTTCCAGTTTTTTATTTTTCTATTATTATTGTTATTCTTTTTTTAAATTAAAAATAAAATGAAAAAATAGAAAAGTTTTCTTTAAAGAAAACATGTTTTTAGAGACTCATGAAAAAATTCTTTAAAAATTTTAAATATTTTCATTTTAATGTGATAAAATATTACTAACTTGATCACTTGCTCATTGAAAAGTCAAGAGCAACTTTTTTTATTTTATTTTTTTATTTACATATTTTTATTTTATTTATTTATTTATTTTTTTTTTTTGTCACAATCACAATCATTTTTTAATTAAATATTTTTACCCTGATTTTATAGATATTCAATTGCTGAAATTACCAGTTTGCAAACACTGAAATCTGATTAAAAACAACGAGCGACCAACAAATGCCCAACGAATGCCCACCCAAAGCATCCATCATTTCAATAAGTTCTATTTTGATTTTTGTAATAATACCGAGGAGCATTAGGTAATTTTTTTTTTTTTTTTTTTTTTTTTTTTTTTTTTTTTTTTTTTTTTTTTTTTTTTTTGCTTGTGTGTGTGTTTGTGCGCGTGTTTGTTTCGTAGATTTAAATAAAGAAATAAAGATGTAAAATATACTCAAATTTTAAAACGACAACGTTATTTTTGAATCATTAAGGATTCTTAATAAAGTTTTAAATAATGTAATATTATATTATTATATATATATATATATATATATATATATATATATATATATATATATATATATATATATATATATATATATATATATATATATATATATATATATATATATATATATATATATATATATATATATATATATTGTGGAAGGAAGAGGTGCATATTCCATAAAGTTTTAAGCTTGGCAGGTCAGTACGCCTCTTAGTTCTTAGCTCAGAGAGAATAGGAATATCATCTTTAGAAGAAATAATTATTTTACTCATAAATGAGTTTGACCGGAAGTAGAGTAGGAAGAATATCTAGAGTAGAATTAGAGCCAAAATTTTGAGTGAAAAGTTCATTTTTAACAGAGGCTAAGGCAGGAATACTGCCATCAGAGTATACAAGAGCAAAGAACAAAGTTTGATTTGACCATTTTAGCATAATGCCAGAAACGCTCTCCCCTCGAATATGGCTCTGTTAATGAGAAGTGAGAAGAACTGTGAAAAAAATAAGGAAAAAAAAAGATCTTAAGGTATAGGAGCAAGAAATATTGTTCCATTTTTCTGTGTAGAAAATAATTTTTAGTATCTCGAAGAACAGATTTTGGGCGATTCCGATTTGAAATGCAAGAAACTAAGATTTCTGGACTTTGGTGAAGAAGGGAATTCCTGAAGCCAGGGTTCATGTGGCAAGTATTAAGAGAAGCAGAATTTAACCAAGGTATATTAGTTTTAGCAGAAAGTAAAGAAAGTGGGATGTACATCTCCATACCAGAAAAGTAAAGAAAATACTTTGAGAGTAGAAAGAGAAAGAATAGGGTTTGCAATAGAAGTATTCCGACGCCCCAGTTTAGGTTAAGAGAAAGAAACAAGGTTTAAGAAAAATGAGATACTGTTCAACAAAGCGAAAATAATAATACAGTTCGCGAATGTTACAGAAATTAATGAAGAAAGAAGACTGTATACCAGGACAGACTGGAAGAGTCTTGGAGGCACTAGCTCCATCATTTCAGTATAAAAGTAGGAGGAGAATCCGAAGACTGAATCGATGGAAGTACCCGCCATTGGCTTTATATATATATATATATATATATATATATATATATATATATATATATATATATATATATATATATATATATATATATATATATATATATATATATATATATATATATATATATATATATATATATATATATATATATTGCGACTGTAATAGCGTAACTATTACGTTAGCATTTATTCCTCCCAATGAAAATTGCGTCACTTTATATCTCTTCCCAATGAAAATTGCGTCACTTTATATCTCGCATAAAACAGATCAAGAAGTTTCGCTTAAGACTTGTTGTCGAGCACGTTTTTTTACTATGTCGTTCATTTAGGCCAAGTCGTTAGAAACTGTGTTTACTTTTAGTTTCTGAAATATATTCTCAGTTGTGTATAACATCCGCATTATTATTTCGATATATTTTGTTATAAGCTGTTTGGTTACGTTTTTTTGTTTTTCAACGCGATTTGTAACTTTTGTTTTAAGTTGAATCAAAATTTTCTCAGATATTTTGTAGTATCAGTGAGAGGGGTTGTAATATTTAGTTTTTCTTTTGTCATAAGTCTTTATATTGTTTCTTTTATTCATTTTATATTTCACCATAAAAACATTTGGTGAAAAATACTATATTTGGAGTCAGAGTTTTACTACTCATTTAATTCGGGTAAGCCTTTCTTATCATTCTGCATTTATTTTGTTTTTATAATTTCAATATTTAGTTTCGATTTTTTGAGTTCCTCTTAGTGGTAGGGGTTTTATGGAAACAAATTATATTGATTTATATATCGTTTACCATTATCATCGGGCCAACCGCCTCTCTATAATATATATATATATATATATATATATATATATATATATATATATATATATATATATATATATATATATATATATATATATATATATATATATATATATATATATATATATATATATATATATATATATATATATATTATATATATATATATATATATATATATATATATATATATATATATATATATATATATATATATATATATATATATATATATATATATATATATATATATATATATATATATATATATATATATATATATATATATATATATATATATATATATATATATATATATATATATATATATATATATATATATATATATATATATATATATATATATATATATATATATATATATATATCGATGATTTTGTCTCAGGTATGATTTCTTTCATATTTCCTCTGAGTTTCCTTTCGTATCGTATCGAGCATCTTTCTATTCACCTTCAGTGTAAATTTTTGTTTATCCTCATGTTCAGTTTATCTACCTGTTAGTTCATCATCCAATTCGATTCACATTCACGATCTAAACCCTCTTCCTCTTCTAGAATTCTCCTCTTTTCTTCGTTCTGCTCTAAGAATTATATTTTTTTTTAACCTCTGGAGGGTTGTTCATGTTTTGTTTAACAGGTGTGAATTATTTGGAGAGAGGAACGTGATTTTTTTAAAAGAAATTTTTGAGTTAAATTTCGCTTTCGCATTTCTCATTCAATGTTCGTTCTCGGGCCAAAAGGATAAGAGGAAAAAACTGACTACGATTAATGGTCTTTCACGCTATTTATTTTCTCGTTAAAATATATATATATATATATATATATATATATATATATATATATATATATATATATATATATATATATATATATATATATATATATATATATATATATATATATATATATATATATATATATAATTTATCGGGCTGAGTGAGACTGGAGAGACTCAGTGAGAGCGAAAGAGTTCCTAAGACGAAAAGCCCAAGACTCCATGTTTTCAAGGGATACTCATGAGTGAAACCACCCAAGATGTGTGAAGCATCTTCTGTGTAGAGGTGAACGGTATTCCTACACAGAGCAAGCATAAAAGGGGTGACGTGAAGAAATTTGAAAGGCGTTCAGAACACTCGACTTCTTAGAAGCAAGTTTAGAAAGAGAAATAATGAGAACTTTCCAAAAAAAAAATCACTGGAAAAAATATCAAGAGTATTAAGGACAGATGAAGGTTTGAAGTTGCTCTCGCAAATGAAGTTTTAGTTTTGTGGAAGATTATGAGGAGTAGAAAGATGAAGGAACTCATTTTTTTGAGGTATTGTAAACATTCATATTTTCCATTTCCTCATTTAGAAATTCGAGAATGTTTGAGGATTGTTTCTTCAAAGCCAAACATCTAGCATGAGATAATTGCTATTAAGTGGAACATCTTTCAAATTAAAATGATTAATAAATGGGAAATTCGTAAGCAAAGAAGTGAATAGGTTATGAAGTAATGGAAAAACTATTAATGTAAAGCAGAAAATAGTTTGAGATAGACCAGACCCCTGATTAACATCCCTATTTATAGATTTAAAGTATGAACGGTGGTAATGTACAACTCATATAAAGCGACCTGAAAGAAAATAACAAAGAAGACCAAAGAAAGGCGGATAGAAATTGAAAGATTAAAAATTCAAGTTTAAAAATAAAAGCTTTGTGCCAGGCACGGTCGGTAGTCATGTTGGCGATCAGAGACGAGATTAGAAGAGTTGAGATGTAATCGAATCTTCCTGATAAGGATTCACTTGAGTTCTTTAGAAAGAACGGAAATTGAAACCATAGGATGATAGTAAGAGGGATGAGATGGATTCCACTTTCTTGCAATAGGCTAAATGAGTAATTGATTCTAGAAGGAATAGAATACTAAAGCAGAAAATCATAGAAAACATAGTTTGCTAAGGATGAGTTAAAGCTCAGAAGCAACAAGTTTAGAACATCACAGAAGGGATACCATTAGGACCATACAATCCTTTAGTTTTAAGCTCATAGAACGCAGAAACAAAATCTTTAGGATAAATTACAATGTTAGATATACGTAAGCTGGAGGGGGTTGAAGTTGGAGGAATAGTCCGGAATTGTTGAACACGGAATTAGAAGCTAAGGTTTAAGGGAAGATTTCAGCTTTAGCAGAAGGTAAAACAGCAGCTGTGTCGTCGGAAAATACTTTAGAAAGGAAACAGGAAAGAAGCAAAGTTAAGTGTTGACATTATTACAAAAGAGCAGAAAAAGCTAGAGGGAGTGTAAAAAGA
This sequence comes from Armadillidium nasatum, assembly GCA_009176605.1. NCBI lineage: Eukaryota > Metazoa > Arthropoda > Malacostraca > Isopoda > Armadillidiidae > Armadillidium > Armadillidium nasatum. The sequence continues at coordinate 48,366 of SEYY01008391.1, read as the reverse complement.
AAGAACATTGCATTTTCTATGGAGAAAAGAGTTTTTAGTGTCTCGTGGAATAGATCCCTGGTGAAATATAAGTTGCATAAGTTTCTGGAGTTAGAGGTCGACGGTTATTCCTGAAGTCAACGTTCCTTCGGCGAAATGTACGAGAAGAAGGAGAGCTTTAGCTGAAAGGAAAAATAGAGTGAAGGCAGGAAAGTCATCGAAAACCTCCTCGTTAATACGTTATGAAGACATCGAATAGCCAATCCCATTTAAATAGTACTCATTCCATGGGAAGTCAAAACAGTAAGAAGGTAATTCCGACCGATTAGCGGCACCGAAAGGCCAGAAACGATTCGTCATCTTTGGCAGTGGTCTTTCCTGCGGAAGTCTTGAATACTATCAGGATCATACGCCTTTTTAGTGTTAGGCTCAGAGAGAGATGAAATGACATCTTTAGAAGAAGTATTCTTTCCATGGGAAATCAGAGAAGTACAACCGGAATTCAGACCAATTGGCATCAACGAATTGCCTGAAACATCTCGCCGAAGGCGGGAGACATTCTTGCGGAAGATTTGAAGAGATAAAACAAGAAACAGAGATAAGAAGGCGATCGGATGAACCCAGAGGAGAAAGAGTTTAACAGTATATAGAAAAGGATATGAGGTTAAGAAAAGATCAAGTATGTTGGGTTCATCATCAAGAGGATCAGGAATAACGATGGTGAATTGCACCAACTGCTCAATTTTGTTCTGGATAGAAAGGTCGTAGGCGATTTCACAACCTGGATCATGAGAAGATGAAAGCCATTGGCAGTGGTGAACATTGAAATCACCTAAAATGATAATTTCGTAGAAAGGAAAAAGAAGAAAGAATGTGCCCTATTATGGGGTTTAAATATTCAAAGAATTTTTATAGTCAATGGAGTTATAGACAGAACAAATAAATTTAGTAGTACAATTGCAAGAGAACCTAAGCCATAAAGTAGAGATTCAGAAGACTCCATATATATATATATATATATATATATATATATATATATATATATATATATATATATATATATATATATATATATATATATATATATATATATATATATATATATATATATATATATATATATATATATATATATATATATATATATATATATATATGGCTCATAAAAATCAGTCTGTTATTTCGAATTGTTAAAAATATTGACAATTTTTTATTCATTGCGTCATCTTGTGAAGAAAAATGCAACAGAGACACGCACATCTGCGCAACATCCGAAATTGGCTGAAAAATGAGGATATAGATAGAAGGAAGTAACAGAATAAGGTCTGCTGTCAGTGTACCCAAGCACCTGAGTTTTGTTTAAGAACAAGAGATGAGGTTTAGAAGAAGAGAAGTGGTGTTCGACAAAGGGGAAATTAGTAAAAAGACCAATAAATATGCAGAAATTAATGAAAAAAGAATACCGTGCACCAGGGCAAGCAGGAAGAGAGTTTTTGGCAGAACCATCCCAAACATCGGAAACCTCAATTCCCAAGCGATAACAGGGTGAGGGGTAGATGAGGGGTAGATGAGGGGTAGATGAGGGGCATTCTTTAGATACCGCCCCTCCAAGCTTCTCCGAGGCAGCTTTAAGTTATGTTTAAAAAGGTAATGCATGGGGAAGAGCTTGTAAATTTGTGGAAACATGTGAAGAAATGGGGTTGAGAGGTAATGGGAGCATAGTCACTCCAATATGTGAGGTATATATATATATATATATATATATATATATATATATATATATATATATATATATATATATATATATATATATATATATATATATATATATATATATATATATATATATATATATATATATATATATATATATATATATATATATATATATATATATATATATATATATATATATATATATATTATATATATATATATATATATATATATATATATATGGCTCATAAATATCAGCTTTTTATTTCGAATTGTTAAAAATATTGTCAATTTTTTATTCATTGCGTTATCTTGTGAAGAAAAAATGCAACAGACATTTTTAAAAGCTACCCAATAAATGTTTTACTGTATATGTTGTCCCTTATTAAAAATTTGTTATGGCCTCTTCCACTGATATTAAGACCCTAAAAATCACTTTAAAGACCTATTATACGATGCTATTAATAAAATTACGAGGACATATATATTAGAACTTTTTTATGCATAAAAGTACTTGTATATATATACAAATGTATATTCTAGTTAAATATATGTGCGTATTCCTCCCCCCCCACACCCCTTCCTTTGCAAATCTGTACTCTGATACTGTTAGTGGTAGTTGTATAAAATTAAGATTGACAAATTTTAATTGACAATTCAATTAATGCAAACTTTACAATCTTTACTCTAATTTCTACTTGTTTAACATCCTCTTTCCCCTTCTAGAATTATCTCTTGTTATTCAAATGAACTCAGGTGTTTGGGTGCTCCTACAGCAATCATTACTCTGTTTCTTGTTACTGTTTCTAACCTATATTTTCAGCCAAAGGAGAATGTTGCGTGTATGTGCCCACGGTTTTATCTGTTTTGAGTCATTTGAATTTTCTACTCTATGGCTTAAATTCACTTGCCAATATACAACTAAATTCATCTGCTATGTATATTTATCACCTAATCACCTAATTCAACTGACTTTTTTTACCATCTTCGACTAAGTCCCAAAATAGAAAATATTCCTTCATCTTCCCCTTTTTTTAGAAATCATTTTACGTAATTTCAATATTCACCAGTCAATGGTTTTCCTCCTGATTCTCACAATACATCTGGTGAACTTGCCTACTTTTACTTTACCCTGAATGCCTCGACTAGATTGAACAGCTACCAACTCATGTCTCCAATCGCCTTAAAGATGTATACAACATACAAGACAATTCCATTACTTCTTATTCTGTTAAATTCTTCTGAACGCAGAAAATATGTACCATTATTTTTGGGAATCTGCAACCCATTAATCTCTATGGTAGAGCTGAGCTGCCACTATATATATATATATATATATATATATATATATATATATATATATATATATATATATATATATATATATATATATATATATATATATATATATAATATATAATGAAGCATTGTTAATTTCATAATGCAAAGTCCAAATACCCTTTAAACTATTCTCCATATTCTCTTTGAAATCTCTGTGGCAATATTAACTACAAATAATGGTAACGTCAGGCAATAAAAGGCCTTCGAATCTTTCCTTTTGACTAAAAAGATAATAATAAGAATATCAAAAGAAAAAGCTTCAAACTCAATAACTTTTTGCAAGATTTGAATCTCACGAATGAGGATAAGCGCTCCCGAGAGAGATCAATGATTTTTTAATAAATTTGGGAGAGCACTATTTACCAATTATATATATATATATATATATATATATATATATATATATATATATATATATATATATATATATATATATATATATATATATATATATATATATATATATATATATATATATATATATATATATATATATATATATATATATATATATATATATATATATATATTCTGGTGGGAAAAGGAGAGAGGACTATCAGATTTCATCAGAGTTAGGGAAATATTTGAAATCTGGTTTATAATGGCCGACATGTCCCGATACACGGCGTTTAAAAGTGTGCAAGTCAATAGAAGTTGGAAAACAAATAAAGAGAATAGAGAAGAATCTAACAACCTATGTTCCATTTCTGTTTTACCTCTAAACAAGTCCATTTTATTTTTTCTAACATTTTCTAGCTTATTTCCAGCATTTTTCTATCATTTTCTATCATTTCTTTTAGTAATGTCGTTTACTATTACTCGTTATTACCATCACCACTACCACCACCTGTTTTTTTTTTTTTTTTTTTTTTTTTGTATTACCTACTTGGCAGCCCTGTAATGACCTTACCATCTTCCATTTTGTTTTTAACATCATCATCATTGCAGCATTAAATGAGTATTCGCGGAAGAAGAACTCCTCGCAGAATCGAACCGACAAATGTTGCGTCGCGTCGGCAAAGACGGCGGCGGGTTGACAATATATTCACACAAAATTCATGAGAAAGCATGGCATCCCTTGTGCTTCGAAGGTGGTGGAAAGCGAGAGGTCAGTTCCCTCGAGTAGCTACAGTTGTAGTACCTATAGGAAAAAAGATAGTGCACCAACATCACGTCGCAGAGACAGAGAGTCAAGTGAGTTTGAAAGTAGCGAAGAGTTTATGATTCTTTTAGCCATAGACTCAACCCTATCCAAAAGAAAGATGGAACCAGAGCCCTCCCCCCCACTCCCCAAAATATGAGAACAATATTCCATACAAGGTCGGATAAGATCTTTATATAATTGAAACAGCTATTGGGAAGGAAAAAAATACCCGCAATCTAAACAGTATTCCCAGCTTCTTTGAAGCCGCCCAAGTAACCATTGTGATATGAGGTTTCCAAGAAAGTTTATTGTTCATATTCAGGAAAAAATGTTAATATTGCTTACAGCAGAGACTGGAGAGCCGTCTAAGGAGATAGATTTGGGAGGTGTTTTGGGGAGGAAAATGTGAAGAAGTTGAGTTTTAAAGTGTTAAATTTCACAAGGTTGAGGCGACCCCACCTGGAAATCCCGTCCACATAGGCAAGAATGGAGTCAGAAAGTTGAAGACGAGAAGCAAAGGAGGGAGTAGTAGAATAATGAAAAATTGAGTCATATTCATAAGAATGAACAGAGTTAGAAGTGGATCTGAGAAGATCGTTGATGAAAAGTAAGAATAATGTTGGAGATAGAACAGAACCCTGAGGAACACCACAATTGACGCTTCATCGACAAGTGCCAATATCGAACGATCTGAGAGAAAACTAGAAATAAATAAACAAGAAAGGAAGAAATCCAAAGGAGAGAAGCTTGGAGAGTAGTGACGCACACCGCACCAGGTCAAAATCCTTGGAAATGTCAAGCATCACGACACAAGATACTCCTTAATCCCTAAGAGCAGAAGACCAGAAGTCAGTGAGATAGGAAAGTATTTTACCAAGAAATGAGAGTTAAGGAAAGCTTCATAAATTTTAGACAGAACACATGTGAGAGCTATAGGATGATAGTTAGAAGAATCAGAGCTGCTACAGTTCTTCGGAATCGGCTGAACATATGTGCGCTTCCATCATTTAGGAAAATTATTAGTATTAAGGCATAGAGAGAAGAGATGAACAAAGACAATCTCCAGATCAGACGCAGACTCCCTCAAAACACAGGTAGGAATGCCACGTTAATAGTTCTCAGAATCTCATGGACCTGATCATGTGAATACACAGGTGATGACATGGGACACCTGAGAGGAGTAGTGGGAGGATGAAAGCCGGAATAGTTCATTTTTTAGATTGGAGTAAAAAAGGTAAAAAAGGAGGACTAAGAGATTTGCCTTTTCAAGGGTATTATTAGCAACAGAGCCATTATGCCGATATAATATATATATATAGGAATATATATTATATATATATATATATATATATATATATATATATATATATATATATATATATATATATATATATATTATATATATATATATATATATATATATATATATATATATATATATATATATATATATATATATATATATATATATATATATATATATATATATATATATATATATATATATATATATATATATATATATTTTTTTTTTTTTTTTTTTTTTGTTTTGTTTTTGTTTTATATATATTTTGCGTAAAGCATTTTAATATTTCCTTTCAAATTCAAGAGAATATATTCTACAAGCGTATTAAATATGCATGACTCTTCCATAACTGAATTAATATTAGATAACTTTTCCCCCAC
>SEYY01008391.1:27500-30000 GCA_009176605.1 Armadillidium nasatum | reverse complement strand
TTGCCCTAAGATGATTAAAAGAACATTACAAAAGCCCATGAAAGAGCAACTTAACGCAAACTCTTTATGTATGCATAAATGCGAAGTTTAAAGTGAGTGAGGTAGATTAAATATAAAAGAGAGATGAAAGTGAATAATTATAATTTCAAAAAGCAGATATGTTGGAATAAAGGAGGTAGCACAGTTAGCAAGGCTGGAGTTGCTATACTATAGACAAAATTCCCTCAAATGCACAGCACTCTTTGTACTGCAAAGGAACCCTAACGGTGTTAAAACAAGTGGACAACTCCGTCAAGCAGCTATTGTTGAAGTACGCATTGAAAGTGACAAAACTGCAGCATTGCTTGATAGAGATATGCGGTTAGAGAAGGTAAGAGAAAGCTTATTACATCTGATCTTAGACTCCACCCTATCAAAAAGATAGGTGTAACTGCAGATACATGAACAATACTCCATGCAAGGGTAGATAGAAATTTGTCATTCATAGTTATATGCAAATATATATATATATATATATATATATATATAATATATATATATATATATATTATATATATATATATATATATATATATATATATATATATATATATATATATATATATATATATATATATATATATATATATATATATATATATATATATATATATATATATATATATATATATATATATATATATTATATATATTTTTTAATATGCGGATGCATGTTAATTTTGACATACTATTATATATATATATATATATATATATATATATATATATATATATATATATATATATATATATATATATATATAAACTGTGTGTATGTTTGAAGCTTCATTTTCCATTCAACCTTTTGAAAATGCTCAAAAGTGAAAAGGTTGAGACTCAAATTGATCTGGATTTGGTGTTCACGATTTCGTTCCAAAATAATTGGAGAAAAAGTCTCCCTTATTTGGTATTCCCTTCTCTTCAACTCCTCTTATCAACTTATTAAGGATATATATATACATATATATATATATATATATATATATATATATATTTATATATATATATATATAATATATATATATATATATATATATATATATATATATATATATATATATATATATATATATATATATATATATATATATATATATATTGATCACATCTTTAAATTAAGGTTTTAATACACCTTGGAAAAATGCAATTGAATTCACTCATCCCACTACGCTAGATTGGTGTAGTGAAACTGATAGTTAAAGGTGTAAAAACGGTACTAGGGATGAGTGAGCGAGAAGAGGAGAAAGAATACTTTCACCAACTTACAGTATTCAGTAAATCTTCTAAAAAAAATTTGAGATTATGTTGTCTTCAAGAGCAACCTTTTATGTTGTCTTCTTCTAAGTCCATTCCAGTATACCTGTACAGGTATATCTGAACGTGTAGATTGGTATACTAGAACGTGTGTAGCCACCTTTATTCCGAGGGACATTCGATTGACAAGTTGAGGGAGAATATAGAATGCTTTCTCCAAAGAGTTATAGTTTTAATATCTCTAGAGACGTATAACTATCAAACCAGTGGAGATAGTACAAGTAGTACGTTAGAAGAATTCAGTCAACAAAAAAGAATAAAACAAAAATGAATATCCTACGATGGTAATAAATATCTCAGATAAAAGTATGGATATTCACAAAGGATTTATTAAAAATGGTTAACAGTTTAAAAAAAATTCCCATTGATTTTGCAAGATGAGATAGAAATAAGATAAGGTTTTATACTTTTGTTAATAGTGTATCCCAGGTTAAAGAGCTTTTCTGATCAACATTGTTGAATCTTTAAGTACAAATAAAAAGGATTAAATATAAGACGAAAAGATAAAAAGGAAACTAATCTTTGTTGGAAAGAAAAGTCCTTAGGCCTGGATGCCACAAAATATGAGATTGACATGTAACCCTCTTCTGCCGAGAACGTACCGAGAAAGAATGTTCCTCTGAGGGACGTGAATTTAATTAATAAAAAAAAGCTTAGATTTAATTTCTGAATAGAGAGAAATTCCATCTTAAATAATATCTTTAATTCCTGTATTTAAATAAAATAGATTGGATAGCAACTCGATGTCAGGTTGAAACAAATCCCCTAGACCGCAAAATGTTATATTTCATCTGAAAGAAAATTCTTGATACGTGAACAAATCAAAATCCAGTCGATTTCCAACATCAGTGTGTTTGAGAGATATGGTTCATAAACTCTTTAATGGAGTATGTAGGGGAACTTTGTCTCAAGACAAAGGGATTATTTATATGTACTTGATCTATAAACTCTCAAGTTGTTTTTAATGATGATCTCGGAGAAAAATTAGTTTTAAGTTCGATTTTAATTTTAGGGATTCTGTAATGACATTCTTTCGAAATGACGTTGCTACCAGGAAGAGGGAAAAGGGGTGATAAGACTTCTGAAGTGATGTGTCCCCAGATTTCTCTTCTTCAGAAAAAAAATCCTGACTAAAGGAATCATCATT
>SEYY01008391.1:15000-22500 GCA_009176605.1 Armadillidium nasatum | reverse complement strand
CTCCAAATTAACTAATGATCAAAATATAATAAAAAAAAAAATTCATTTGGGTTATCATGTATATAAATTCGTTCCCAAGAAAAGATGCCAAAAAGGGAATCATTTACAGGACGTGTTTTGTAATTGAAACAACCGGACTTGTTTACTGAAAAATTTAATCCACAGGTCTCTGATAATTTCACAAGGGAACATAAAGCTTCCTAAATTCCTACCCAAAAAAAAGTGTCCTTTAAACAAGAAAATATTGTATTAATGGAGGTCATCCCTTAAAAATGATATCATTCATCATTTTAGGAAAAAGTGAAGTGAGGATGTTACTTTGAGGAATACAACATTCATTCCAACAGTTTATGATGTAGTTTGATCTAGTTGAACCCGATTCTTTTTATATATTTTGCCAATTAAAGGAATTAGAAGGAAAAAAATAAATCTAATCATTTTTAGACTACTAGAGTACATGCTATAGTTCTTATTTCATTATAATTTATTTTCTTTAGCAGTAAAATAGGAATTAAAAATAAAATTATTATTATTATTATTATTATTATTATTATTATTATTATTATTATTATTATTATTATTATTATTATTATTATTATTATTATTATTATTATTATTATTATTATTATTATTATTATTATTATTATTATTATTATTATTATTATCTTACATTTATTAAATACAAAAAATAAAAAAAGAAATTACGATGGGATATGCGGCCACTTGAACTTGACAGTGGATTTGGACTGACTCGGCCATAAAAAACTGAACTCGGTATATATATATATATATATATATATATATATATATATATATTATATATATATATATATATATATATATATATATATATATATATATATAAGCAGTGAGATCAGAGATCTTATTAGAGATAAAATTAGAAGAATTAAGATGTTTCCATTCTTCTAAATGTTTCCGTTAAGGAGAGAATCAAAGAGATATTAAAATCATCAGCATCATTTGTCTTTCCTTACTGTGTGTGTTTCTTCTATGGTATATGTTACAGGCTCCGACAAAATTGTTGCTGATGCTCTCTCTCAGTTTGTTTCTGCCCTTTCTCTGGATTCAATTGGCTTCTCCCCTATTGTTTGCCTTCAGGAAACTGAACTGAAGCTTTCTCTTTTATGCGACATGCTTAGGTCTTTTCCATTGTCCGGTAGTTTTTCTGTGATATGACTTTTCGATACCCCTCCTACATCCTTTAGTACCTACAACCATTAGTACGCAGCTTTTTGACGATTTTCATGACATTTTCCAGCCTGGGGCAAAGCGTATCTTCGAATGATTAATGGACATTAGTCTTGGCACAATTTGGATTCAGACAGCAGCAGCTCATGAGTTCGGGGGATCTACTAGCAACAAGCTTCGAAAAAATGTACCTGAACATCAAGCTTTCCGAGAAGCCATTTGAGAAGTTCACGTTGATTTTGTCGGTCCTTTTTATCTTGCTTTACCGCCTGTCAATCCTTGTATTAATTATCGTTATATTTTACACGTCTTGATAGCACTACAAAATGTTTGGAAGAATTTTCATTGTCCGGCATTTTCGCAAAGTCCGTTTTTTATATATTTTTGCAGTGGACTTCCAGATTTGGAGTTCCACTTTACGGAATGACGGACAGAAGTATCCAATTCTTCTTTAGAATGAGTTCTTCTTAGAACTTTCATTCTTGATTGGTTTTAACCTGCTTTGAGCCTCTGCCTATCATTCTAAGAGGAATGGTCTTGAGGAACGTTTCCACAGGACTTTGAAATCCGTTTTAGCGGCCAGGAAGAAAGATAGGTTTATTTCATTTCCATTGGTCCTTCTCAATCAGCCCATAAATATCTTCTGGCTCTAGGTTTTTTTTTTTTTTTTTTTTTTTTTTTTTTTTTTACAAATCACCACCGCTCACGGGCAAGGTCCGTTTCAGGCTTTTAGTGATTTAGTGATAAAACTCCTTTGTGCCCTGCTGATTTCTTTGCTTCCGCCCCCTCAAACGTACTGAACTTCGACACCTTCATTAATAGTTTCAAATTTTGCATGACGAGCTTGAATTCCAAGATATCACAGGAAACGTCTTATACCTGAAGCTTTGAAAACTTTACTCACATTTATGGCTTCATCGATTGCATCAGGAAAGGTTTAAAGACACACTTCACTGGCCCCTTTTTTCTTTAGTTCTTGAGCGATTTGACTGGTGCTTCAAGTTTCAGCTTAAAATGCAAATCGGACATGGTTTCTAATGAGCACTTAACATCCGCCTAAGCATCTATATTTGGTTCGTCTGTAGCCGCTCCACTTCTGTGTCTACAGAATCTGCTTCTCCAGTTCTTTTTAACTTGCCTATAGATTCTCTACGTTCAGCGCTGGTTGTAGCTCTTCCTCCTCCATCACCTCCTTTCGGCTTTGGCCGAATTCTCCAGTAGATTAGTGGAGAAGGAGTCCTTGTTAAAGACTCCCATTGCTGCAAATACCTTCCTATCGGTATTTTAACAGTGGTTCACACTGGCTCCGGGAATAATATATGGTGGTCATGGGAAGTATTCCTATTCTTGAAATTCTTCAGATTGCACCAAATTTCGCTTAGTATACAAGAAAAGTTCTTTTGTATTGTAAGTGAGGACAGAGTTTTGTTCCGCTTTTTTGAATCTGAAGTTATCCATGTCGTTTGAACTCGTTCTTCTTTTCAATCATTCCTCATGCTAATTACATTCTAATGATCAACTTGAATTATTTGTGAAGCTATCTGACATTTGATTTTGGTATAATCCCGGTTTGTAAAGCACATTTGATAGTAAGAAATTTTCTCTGCCATTGTTGTAGTTCATAGTAGAGATAGTTTCTTAGAATTCGATTCGAAAGTAATTATTTAATTATTTTATTTTATCTGTTTTATTTCGGTCGTCAATCATCTTGCATAATTTTTCTTCGGAGTCAGATTTAACTATTAACCTTTTTAGGTAAGCCTTAAAATTCATTTCTGTTTTATTACATCAATTACAATATTATTCTTTGTTCCATTCTATAAGGTGATTCGGGACTATTTACATATAATATAATCATTCTCCCCCAAATATCTTTCTTCATATATATATATATATATATATATATATATATATATATATATATATATATATATATATATATATATATATATATATATATATATATATATATATATATATATATATATATATATATATATATATATATATATATATATATGAAATTACCTAATTAACCTCCTTTAAAGTCTTGGTTAATATATTATCGAATATTTTGAACTTTATCAGAAAAATTGCCGAAGTTGAGAACAAAATTATTCGAGATAAGGAAAGAAGAAACTGAACAATAAATCTCTTTACGACTCAATGTATACAACTTCAGAAATTCCTCATTTACAGTTTTTTTTTTTTTTTTTTTTTTTTTTTTTTTTTTTTTTTTTTTTTTTTTTTTTTAATTTTTAAAATTTTAAAATTTTAAATTTGTTATTTGAAATTAACAATGTATTCGTAAATGATAAGGATAAAAATTGTAAAAATTATCAAACTAATGCAATTTTATTATTATTATTATTATTATTATTATTATTATTATTATTATTATTATTATTATTATTATTATTATTATTATTATTATTATTATTATTATTATTATTATTATTATTTATTATTATTATTATTATTATTATTATTATTGTTATTATTATTATTATTATTATTATTATTATTATTATTATTATTATTATTATTATTATTATTATTATTATATTATTATATTATTATATATTATTATTATTATTATTATTATTGGACGAATCCGTCATTCTAGAAGCTCTTTTCAGTTAAAATATTTGAATATTTATTTTTTGTACACTATCGTAAATTTTTCTTTTTTAGATGAATAAAAGTTTTTTATATGATTATTATTATTATTATTATTATTATTATTATTATTATTATTATTATTATTATTATTATTATTATTATTATTTAACCATTTATTTTTAAGCGAAAGCGTTTTAAGACAAAAATAATAATAATAATAATAATAATAATAATAATAATAATAATAATAATAATAATAATAATAATGATAACTCAAAAATACAAAAAAATAATAAACACATCTTACTTCTTAATGGTAATACAATGCCTGGAAAAGTTACTCTTAAAATAAAAAGCAATTATTAATATCCGTTTGAAATACAAAGGATATTTCTGTTAATTAAAATCACTTTTTATAATAACTTTAACAATTTAAAGTTTATAATAATAATAAGCAAATAATGATAATAATAATAATAATAATAATAATAATATAATAAATAATAATAATATAATAATAATAATAATAATAATAATAATAATAATAATAATAATAAAATAATAATAATAATAATAATAATAATAATAATAATAATAATATAATATTAAAATAAAAAATAATTTAAATTAACTATATGATGATTGATACACCATATATATATATATATATATATTATATATATATATATATATATATATATATATATATATATATATATATATATATATATATATATATATATATATATATATATATATATATATATATATATATATATATACATATAATATAAAGATGCAGGGTGGCGGCGGCTGCAGAAACTTCATATTTCTGCAACCGTACATGGGATAAAAATACTGGTAAAAAAGGTTCCCAGCCTTTAGAACCATGGGAAGAATAATTCTCCAATTTTCCTGACTGCGACGAAATCCCAATCCTATATCGAATAGATGTTGCCTAGAAATACCAATAATTTCCAAATTTAAATACACTTGTTCGCAAAAAGTTATCTTAAAGAACATAATTAAAAATTTTGATGCTTCAAAATTTTTGTTGAGCGGCAAAGATTTGATTTTAAATCTTTCTTCTCTTTGAACACACACAAAAGCACACACATACACACACACTCGCAGGCACACAAACAAAACACACACATATAAGTTTATATATATATATATATATATATATATATATATATATAGATATATATATATATATATATATATATATATATAGTGTATCGAATCGTTGCCTGCTCAACAAAGAATTTTGAAAAGCATTTGAGAGGCATGTTATGTCGAGAAAAGATTGTTATAAAACGGCATTAGAAAGGCAATTGACGAAAATCATAAATACCGAAAATTCTGTCCTTCCAAATAGTCTTTATAATTCCGCTCTAAGAAATAGAGAAATATGAGAAATTAGACTAAGCCTTTCTATTTATTTATAGAAAGAATTAGAAAGGTTTGTTTTTACAGTGTATCGAAAATTTTCGATATGTCAGAAAAAAATATTCACCGAAATTCACCGAAATAAACCGTTTCTTACAATAGCCATACTGGCGATCAGAGATAAGATTAGAAGAATTGATATGTGTCCAAATCTTTCTGTGAAAATAGATTCAAAAACTTTAGAAAGAACAGAAGTTAAAGAAATGGGACGGTAGTTAGAGGGTTGGAGTACAGGCTGAATGATCACAAGTTTGCAGCAAGAAGAAAGGTTGAAGTATAAAGACAGAGACGAAATAGTTTACCAGAGATTATTGCATTTTAAATGGCGAAATAAGTTTTTGGAGTTACGGAGAATAGTTTTTGCACGATTCATTGATGAAATATATGTTGCACGAGTTTCTGGAGTTTGAAGACAATGGCAGTCCCTGAATGCAGCATCCTTGCGGCGGATAGAACGAGAACAATCAGAGTTAAACCAATGCTTGTTAGGTTTAGTAGAAGGGAAAGAATATGGAATGTACGCCTCCATGCCAGAGAGAATCACCTCGGTTATGCGCTCTGCACATTCAAAGGGATCCCTCCCACGAAACAGTAATTATTCCATGGAAAATCAGAAAATTACAACCGCAAGTCAGACCAGTTAGTGGCACCGAAATGCCAGAAAGGTCTCCTTGCCAAAGGCGGGGGCCGTTCTTGCGGAAGACTTGAAGAGATAGAAGAGGATACAGAGATAAGAAGGTGATGGGATGAACTCAGAGGAGGAAAGAGTTTAACAGTGTAAGGAGAAGGATAAGAAGTTAGAAAAGATCAAGTATGCTGGGTTCATCACCAAGACGGTCAGGGATACGGGTATTGAGATGCACCAACTGTTTAAAGTTGTTCTGTATAGAAAATTGGTGGTCGATTTCACCAACTGAATCATGAGAACTAGATGAAAGTCGTCGGTGGTGGTGAACATTGAAATCACCTAAAATGATTGTTTCGGAGAAAGGAGAAGAAAGAATGTGTTCTATTTTGGAGTTAGGATAATTGAAGAATTTTTATAGTCTGTAGAGTTAGAAGTTACACAAAATTTTAAGTGCTGCTAACTCGCTCACTCCAAAAATATACATAAATTAAATCTGATATTCAGGGATAAGTATACAGAGCGAATAAATTTAGTTATAGAGTTGTAAGAAAGTTTAAACCATAAAGTAGAAAATTCAGAAAAATCTAAATTAAAGACACAAGAACAGTCTGTACTACCAAAACCACTTTTACTTTCAATAGCCAAACATATATTCAGAAAAATCGGAACGACCTATGCAGATTTCTACATGTAATAGATAGAAAACGGAAACTCATTTAACCTTATTTTCTAAATTCAATATATCGGTGATACCTTCTTAATATTTAAAAATCCAGAACATATTAAAACGTTTAAATCTTTATTAGAACTTAGTAGATTAAAGTTCATATCTGAGACAACTTAAGCTAATCAATTAATTTCTTAGATGTCAATATCAAAATTAAAGATGAGTGAAAATTAAAAAAGGTCTTTATGTTAAGCTACGGAGAAATGAACATACTTGTATTAGGACTCTTTAATTCTCTAAATTATGAAAACATAAATGAATAGCTGGAAATAAATATTTTGTCTCTCTTAGTCATTCTAATGAAAAGGTGTAAATGTACAGTAAAATGATTTAAATAGGCGACATTTTCTAATTACAATAATTTCAATGCATTTTGATTCATTTTCAATATTAGTAAACTGTCCTTTTGCCTTTTTGAGAGAGGCTGTCCTTTTGGCCATTGAATGTATCAATTTTCTGCATAATATTTGGATATCTTGATTTTAAGATATCGTCCAATAGGAATATTTTTGATGTAGAAATTAAAAGAATTACCTTAAATTTAATAAATAACAACTCGCCACAGTAATCGGAAAAAGAATTAAAAACACTGGAAATAATTTTCTCAGAAATAACAATAAAAACTCTAAAAGACAATATTATTTATTATATATTATAGAGCAGAGTTCAAAAACTATATAATAGGTAAGAGAAGAGGGCATTGAAAGAAAATTTTGGAAATACATTTTAAGACCAGTTCTGATAAGATGTTTGTATTGAGATCTTATTAAAAGCAATTGAAGCTGACCCCGTGCTTTCAACACTTTAAGCGTTTTTATATGGAGAGAATAATAATGCTGTTTAGCAATTTAATTTATTGGAA
>SEYY01008391.1:2500-7500 GCA_009176605.1 Armadillidium nasatum | reverse complement strand
AAAACCAAATAAATCCCACAAAGACCCATTCTATTTATTTAATGTCAATTTTAAACACTAATATCAATCGAAAAGTATTCGGAAAAAATATTCTTCTAAAATCAACTCACCCTTCACACTGAACCACTCAAAATGCACACAGCTAATGGGACTGCATGATTCAAGCAAAAGATCTTCCCATCTTCAAACATTTCTAGCGACAATATACATTAGCAAAATTTTTTACAAAGAATTGAAGAGCATTATCATTGGTATGGTCCTAGATACTTAATTCCATATTAAGACAAACAAATTGCCAACTTCTAATCCACGACAACGCGTGGAAAACAATTTTCCTAAACCTACCGACTATTTAAAGGTGTATCACATGGTTCATTTCTATCTCCAGAACAATTTGACTTATTCATGTACTACATGCTCGCACCTACGATCCCCCACAATAAGGAATAACTATTTGCTTTTAATCCCCAACCACACACTCCACCACCTAACAATGCTCAATTTTATCTCTCAACTAGAACGTTTGCTAATTCAAAATAGAATGGCTGCCTCCCCCTAGGATCGAAATCACTCTCTTTACATCAGAAAAAAAATAAAGCAATAAAAAGAATCACATTTGATAAGCGCATGAATTTAGCTTCTTAATTAAAAAAATATCACTTCCATAGTAGTTTGAAAAATTAGTACCCCAAAAACACTCCCCTGTACCAAAACAGTTCAGAACAAAGAAACCATCACAGTTGTTTATAAGAAATACATACTTGTCTTCTAAAACTAAGCATGTACTGAATGGGAATTAATTTATATCCCAATCCAGTTACAATAAGATAGAAATAGTACAAACTGAAAACAAAAATTCTTCCTATTAGAGGCAATCTCAACATACCGAGCACTGTTTTAAAATGGAACCCTAACCCATAATACCAATTATATTTTCACTTACTTAACACCACTGACACCTAGATCACAAAAAAATAAATTACATTATACTCATGTTGCTCCTGAAGCCTCCCAACATTTCAATAATAAAATATTTACACATATTAATTAAAAACCTATTGTTTATCAACACCACTTCCCAGAAACACGATTCTATCAGTCTTCACCGGAAAGCCATGCGAAGGAACCCTGAGCTGGACTGACAGGCTAAAGTATGCCTGGTTATGTTTAGTTCAGGACACCAACAGGCGCAGGCTCATAGACGACACAATCCAAATACAGACGTAAAACATCACAGCTGACGGAGATCTGTAGTCCTGTTTCTCAGGAGAGATAAAGGGAGGTCCGTATACCTGTATTATAGTAGTATATGCATATTATCTTTAAGATTAAAATAAATAATAAAAAGAAAATTATTATTATTATTATTATTATTATTATTATTATTATTATTATTATTATTATTATTATTATTATTATTATTATTATTAGCAATTACGAAATTTAATTAATACAGGGATAATGTTTGACTCAAAGGGCACATAACCTTGTTTCAATTAGAAGCCCTTTTCTCATATTATGGAAATTAAGTTTCCTTCTGTATATTTGTGGCTTCTGAGACTTAATCTTATTGGGTTTGGATATTATTGTCATAATTCAATGGTAATTACTCTGAATATTTCACTATATTACAAATTTTCGTTCCATTTCCAGTTCTATTCTGAAATGATTGAAAGTCACTTTCCAAGAAGTCCAAACATACACATACACATACACATACACATACAAGCACGCGCACGCTCGCACACACACACACAGAAATATATATAAATATATATATATATATATATATATATATATATATATATATATATATATATATATATATATATATATATATATATATATATATATATATATATATATATATATATATATATATATATATATATATATATATATATATATATATATATATATATATATATATATATATATATATATATATATATATATATATATATATATATATATATATATATATATATATATATATATATATATATATATATATATATATATATATATATATATATATATATAACTTTAATCATGTATCACATATTAGACTATAAATACCTTCGGACAAAGTCACAAATGTTCCGTAAACAGATTATATATTTGAATGTTTTTCTCAGTGCTAAAAATTTTTGTCCTTATTTTTAAAAATTATCAACTAAGTTACTAAGAAATACTATGATAAATAAGCCTTGTTTGCGTCAACAGAAGCAATGAACTTCTTAAAGTCATATGTTTATTATATGGATAGCAACGTTTAAAGATTTTTTTTTAGTATTAATGTGACGAGTCAGATGAAGCCTTTAAAATTATGCTGAATTAGTCATTTGATATTTTTCATGCAATACATAGTCAGGTTAAACAAAGCTTTAAGAAGTTACTATACATATGACCAAAAAATATATTCTTATTTAATGGAAAATTTTATGGACAAATAGATGGTGTCGATTTGAGAAGTTTTTTTGAGGCTTGTTCTTAGTAACATCTTCATTTTTTTTTTTTTTTTTTTTTTTTTTTTTTTAAAGAAAAGATTTGCCTCAGTAAATTTCTGTATCCGGTTGAAAATCCTAAACTATATTTTATAAGAGATATATAGATGACTATTTCTTTTTAAATCTAGTGATCATGTTTTACTTTTTTTTCAGTAAATAAACTCCAAAGCAGAATAATAATTAAATTCACAGTTGAAATAGATATCGATATATGAAAGGACGACAATAAAAATCTATGCATGTATCTTACATTCTTACAAGAACACATTTGAGCATTCTTTTAAATAATTAAAGTTGACAAAACAAAACCTACCTCGAAAATATTTGGAAGAATCGCCTCCAAGCAAACAATGCCTTTATTCTAAATTACGTCATCATCACTTGGAAGATTCCTGCGGTGATGGAGTTGATGAAGCCCAGACCTAGTCGCCAGATTTCTTTGATTTGTGTTCTTTTTTTCATTAATTTCCACATTGCTGAACGTCACTACTCTTCCTCTAGACCTCACGCCTTGACCGTGATCAAAACTTTAATGTTAAACTTTATTGTTTTCCTTATCACTGTTTCTACTGTCGGTTTTCTAAAAAATAAGCGAATGTTGTGCATATGTGTGCTAAATTATTGTCATTCAATTTTTCCTTCCTGTGACTTAGGCTCTCTAGTCATTCTATGATTAAATTCATTTGTCCAGTTCATTTCTGTCCTAACTACACTGACTATCCTACGTTCTTCGACTATGTATACAATCTGATCTCTAAAATAGAACATATTATCACTTCTTTCTCTAAAATAATAATTTTGGATGATTTCATTGTTCACCATCGCCAACGGCTTTCTTCTACTTCACAAGAAACAGCCAGTGAATTTTACTTTCATTTTTCTATCCATAATAACCTTGAGCAGATAGTGCAGCTCCCTTCTTGTATCCCTGACCACCTGGGAAATGAATTTAATGATCTTGATCTTTTCTAAACTTCTAATCTAAACCTTACTTTTAATCTCTTTCCGTCTCTGGGTTTCTCCAATCACCTTCTTATTTCTGCATGCTTTCTGTCTCCTGAAGCACTCCTCAAGATAAACCACGACTACTGTGAGGAAAATTTTTGGCACTATGGATTTGCGAGAGTGCTGATTTTCCTTAGAGTTATTATTTCTTCATCGAGAGTGGTCCCACTACAAAAGATATTAATATGTATGTATGTATGTAACAGGAATACATGTATATATATACTCGTATATATATTTATGTATGTATGTATGTATTAGCATATAACCAAAGTAGTTCTCTCTCCAGTATTGAGGCATACATTTCCATTCTCTTAACCTTAAACTAGAACTTAAAATCCTTGGTTTACCCCATTTATGTTCAATTGGAGCGCTGTCTTCAGTAATTACAGTCGTTTTAAAACTTCACAATCCTATCCTTCTTTTATTTCAAATCTTAGAATAAGCTAAATCCATTGTACATAAAGTTATGAATTATTTTTTTCTCTGTAGAAGATACCATAATCTTTCTGGTTCTCCTTCCTCAAGCTCTTTCTGAATTTTGCCAAAATGTTAACTTCATTTTTTTCCTCCTTTTCTTTCCGTCCGTTATCTTCCCAACTAAGCACCATGAAGAAACACTGAATTCGTGGAAAAGACGTACAACCTGATAAACGAAATATCAAGATGTAGAAAAAGAACAGAGAAGTTGATAACTCGAGAATATTAGCTACATTTTTGGGAGTTACAAGATAAAGCAATCTACACTATTTTATAATTGATAAATTCCTTGTATTTAACAAATCATTCATGGGAATCATCTTTATGTACTATGGTAAACAGTTTTGTTAAATAAAATTAAACAGTGATATAATATATATATATATATATATATATATATATATATATATATATATATATATATATATATATATATATATATATATATATATATATATATATATATATATATATATATATATATATATATATATATATATATATATATATATATATATATATATATATATATATATATATATATATATATATATATATATATATATATATATATATATAATATATATATATTTAAATTTAAAAAAAAATTAAAATTAATAAGATCCTAAAATCCATAAGGCTGCAATTTAAAATGAGTCTCCTACACATACAATAATAATAATAATAATAATAATAATAATAATAATAATAATAATAATAATAATAATAATAATAATAATAATAATAATAATAATAATAATAATAATAATAATAATGCACTTATCTATGTTTTGATATTTAAGCTTCAATAAAGCATGTGGAGTATTAGTAAAAAAAATTATGCTATTCTGGATATTTCTGCTTGCTAAATATTTAATAATGTGTATTTAGAACTAATTGTTTTAAATATGTTTTTATATTTAAATACAATTTATTTCACAAAACATATATTGTAAACATTAGTCAGAGAGGAAGAATCTATTTCTGCATAAATTTTCAGTTGTC
>SEYY01008390.1:5000-19533 GCA_009176605.1 Armadillidium nasatum | reverse complement strand
TTTCTTCATAAGTTAAATACCTTTTTCCTGTTTTCCCTGAATATTTAGTCGATTTCTCATGATAAAGATAAGATTCCTCACCAGAACTCGTCGTAACGCCTCCTTCATATAAACATTTCATTTATTGAGCATACTTTTACTTAGTCAATACAACACTCATACTAAGATTTCTAACAGCATCGAACATAAGAATACCTAAATTTCCCTAATCTAGTTAGCATAAGAATACCCTGCTTTCAAATCTAGGTAACATATATGCAGCATTATCAATATCGAAGCTATACAGCCTAATAACTTATGCATTTACTTTCGAATGATACCAACATTCGATATAACTACGTCTTAAAAACTTTGTATTTTCACACCTCATCTATATTCTTGCTATTCTTTATAAACTAACTTATACTAAAATGCTTTAGATGTCAATATAATCAACAAACATTTTCACAGAGGTTTCAAACAGGACCCTCACCAACATTCGTCATTTTACCTTTTCATTATTATTATTATTATTATTATTATTATTATTATTATTATTATTATTATTATTATTATTATTATTATTATTATTATTATTAATTTTTACCCGTATGAACTTATATATTAGACCCATCACACAATCCAAATCAAGAGCCGACATACTTTGCCCCAAAAGATAGTAAACTCCATATTTCTTCATATGCTAAATTCCCTTTAACCTACTTTTACTGAATATTTTTGCCGATCTCATGATAAAGACCGAATCCTCACCAGCACTCATCGTAACTCAAACCCCATATATACATTTCATTCACTGAACATACTTTTACATGGCCAATACAAACAGTCATACTAAGATTTCTAACAGAATCAAACATAAGAATACCCAAATCTATCAATATCGGGGGTAGGAAAACTAATAACTTATTCATTTACCTTCGAATGGCCCCAATATTCAATATAACTAACTCTCGTAAAAACTTTATATTTTCACACTTCAACTATTTTCTTATGGTTCTTTATACACTATCATGCTTAAGATACCAATATATTAACAATACATGCATTCATAATAGGGTCTCGGGCAACATCCTTACTAACAGGACTATAGTGTTCCTGCATTTTATTATTATCATTATTTTTCACCCATATGAACATATATTAGACAGATTCAAACATAAGAATACCCAAATCTACCAATATCGAGGGTAGGAAAACTACTAACTTATTCATTCACCTTCGAATATCCCCAATATTCAATATAACTAACTCGTAAAAACTTTATATTTTCACACATACTCTATTTTCTTATGAATCTTCATAATTAACACGCTTTAGATGCCAATATATCAACAATACAAGCATTCATACTAGGTTTCAGCCAGTACCAAACATATGAATATCCAAATCTATCAATATCAAGGGTAAGAAAACTAATAACTTATTCATTTACCTTCGAATGTCCCCAGTATTCAATATAACTAACTCATAAAACTTTATATTTTCACATTTCAGCTATTTTCTTATGGTTTTATACACTATCTTGCCTAAGGTAACAATATATCAACAACACAAACATTCATACTAAGGACTCGGACAACATCAAACATAGGAATTCTCAAATTTAGCAATTCTAGTCAACATACATGCAACATCATCAATAACGAGGCTATGCAGACTAATAACTTTTTCATTTACTTTTGAATGGCACCAGCATTCAACACTATATCGTATAAACTTATATTTGCCACACTACATCTATTTTCTTAACGTTTGACTCTTTTACAAACTATCTTATACTATTTAGAACTTCGAAATATTTATTTTATTAACATTTTTCTTTAAAATATTTAATTTTACTACCTTTATTTCATCAGACATCTGATATGACATGTTACATACACACATACTAACGTAAAGTATCTTCAGAGAGCACAAGCAATTAACGAAAACATAAATGCCCATACACATTTTTATGCTTTCTAAATTATTCATAGGGTTATTTCCTATGCAGATAATGACATCCTTATATTTTGTCTTTTTACACTTAACAAAAATTTTCATATTAACGGAATCTATAACTATAACTTTCAGAATTCTACTTAAACTTATTTATTTACTAACGATATTTTACCCTATATTTAGCTTTCAGCATACCTTTTATGATACAGTAAGGTCCTTACTAATATATTTAAAAATACAAAAACACACTTTTCGACTGACACATTTATACCTTAATGTTTCTATGATGTTTTATCCTAAGCAACATTCAAACCAGCATGACCAATCATAACCAACGACTCTTATTCATGCATTTTCAAGGTAGCATATTTCAAATACGAGACAAATATTTCATATTAAACATGAAAAAACAATTATTTTCATGTATTGAGCTGTTACGAGTTGTATTTTTTACTAACATTAGCTATTCATGCATTTTCAAGTTAACATATTTCAAATACGAGGTAAATATTTTATATTAAACATGAAAAACAGTTATTTTCATGTTATAATTTCGATAGTAATTTATATATTTCGGTATGAGAGTATAGGTAAATACAAAGTTTGCATTGCTTCGACATGTTTCACAGAACATACGAAGCATGTTTTATAAGTAATATACAAAATTCAACATTACATAGCTATCTCATGTTTCAAGAAACGTGCATTTTTATATTTTCAAGCTAATATATTTGAGCTCATCACTCCTAACCACAACAACCTAACAAATTTGACTTCGAAGGTCTTATCAAGTAAACCAATACTGTTTACCTTACAAATATAACCTTTCCTGGCGTAACATAACCTAACCTTAGTACAGTTTGTCGTTGGATCCTCATATTTCTTTAATAAAGTAAGCTTCAACACAAGCATTAAACTATTCAACCGTTTTTACAGATGCCATGAATGAGACTTTAAACTATAGATTCACTACTAATACATAATTCTCAGGAACTACAATAACCATCTATCGCTTTTAACATTTTTCATACTCTTATATAACAGGGTTAGTAGATACTCTGTCTCTATTTCTTCTACTCTTCTCAACTTAGCGTCCAAGTCTTCAAGAACAAACATTATTTCACGAAGGTTCACTCTTTCGGGGAATATATAGATGGTTAACTCATCATGATGACTACGAAAATATTGCTTCAACTGTTTACATATACATATTCTACAGGTCATATACACAAACATATATATATATATGTATATATATATATATATATATATATATATATATATATATATATATATATATATATGTATATATGTGTGTATGTATGTACCCTTGTATATAGATGTGTGTGTGTGTGTGTGTGTGTGTGTGTGTGTGCACGTGGAAGGTTATTAGATTGTAAGTGTATTATGTTAGGTTAGGTTGCCTGTCTTTGATATGTAAGAGTACGCATGGTATTTGAGTTATTATCTATTCATAGGCATGTATCGACCGTAAGGTTAGAAGCGAGATAGTTATTGAGAGGTAGTCATCTATGTGTTGGAAATAGAGTTAGGTTAATTTAGGATAGCTTAGAAATGTTATGTAAACAGTGAAGCAATATTTTCGTAGTCATCATGAAGTTAACCATCTATATATTCCCCGAAAGAGTGAACCTTCGTGAAATAATGTTTGTTCTTGAAGACTTGGACGCTAAGTAGAAGAAATAGAGACAGAGTATCTACTAACCCTGTTATATAAGAGTATGAAAAATGTTAAAAGCGATAGATGGTTATTGTAGTTCCTGAGAATTATGTATTAGTAGTGAATCTATAGTTTAAAGTCTCATTCATGGCATCTGTAAAAACGGTTGAATAGTTTAATGCTTGTGTTGAAGCTTACTTTATTAAAGAAATATGAGGATCCAACGACAAACTGTACTAAGGTTAGGTTATGTTACGCCAGGAAAGGTTATATTTGTAAGGTAAACAGTATTGGTTTACTTGATAAGACCTTCGAAGTCAAATTTGTTAGGTTGTTGTGGTTAGGAGTGATGAGCTTAAATATATTAGCTTGAAAATATAAAAATGCACGTTTCTTGAAACATGAGATAGCTATGTAATGTTGAATTTTGTATATTACTTATAAAACATGCTTCGTATGTTCTGTGAAACATGTCGAAGCAATGCAAACTTTGTATTTACCTATACTCTCATACCGAAATATATAAATTACTATCGAAATTATAACATGAAAATAACTGTTTTTCATGTTTAATATAAAATATTTACCTCGTATTTGAAATATGTTAACTTGAAAATGCTTGAATAGCTAATGTTAGTAAAAAAACACAACTCGTAACAGCTCAATACATGAAAATAATTGTTTTTTCATGTTTAATATGAAATATTTGTCTCGTATTTGAAATATGCTACCTTGAAAATGCATGAATAAGAGTCGTTGGTTATGATTGGTCATGCTGGTTTTGAATGTTGCTTAGGATAAAACATCATAGAAACATTAAGGTATAAATGTGTCAGTCGAAAAGTGTGTTTTTGTATTTTTAAATATATTAGTAAGGACCTTACTGTATCATAAAAGGTATGCTGAAAGCTAAATATAGGGTAAAATATCGTTAGTAAATAAATAAGTTTAAGTAGAATTCTGAAAGTTATAGTTATAGATTCCGTTAATATGAAAATTTTTTGTTAAGTGTAAAAAGACAAAATATAAGGATGTCATTATCTGCATAGGAAATAACCCTATGAATAATTTAGAAAGCATGAAAATGTGTATGGGCATTTATGTTTTCGTTAATTGCTTGTGCTCTCTGAAGATACTTTACGTTAGTATGTGTGTATGTAACATGTCATATCAGATGTTTGATGAAATAAAGGTAGTAAAATTAAATATTTTAAAGAAAAATGTTAATAAAATAAATATTTCGAAGTTCTAAACAGTATAAGATAGTTTGTAAAAGAGTCAAACGTTAAAAAAATAGATGTAGTGTGGCAAATATGAAAATTTATACCATATAGTTTGTGTTATTGATATATAGGTAACTTAAATGAAGGTTTTAACTTTTTTTCCGACCATTTTTTATGGAAATGAGATGAAAACGAATTTAAAGGGTAAACATTAGTGCATAAATTTAGAGACTATTTGACTGATCAATGAATTTGTTTTTTTATTGGGGACCAAACCACCCTCTATAACCATTTTCACTAAATCCTTAAAAAAAATATAAAATATTTTATGCTTTCTTATCTTTTTTCTTCTAAAGATTTATAAAAATATGTAGGAATCAAATGAACGCATGATTATAATAATAGGAGATGCCTTAGATGGTTTAAATTTTTTTTTTTTTTTTTTTTTTTTTACAGAACACCGCCACTCACGGGTATAGCCTTTTCAAAAAGGGGGCACACAAAAATAAAAAAAAAACATTCAAACACAGACCTAACGCACATCCCTCAGGTGGGCACAGACGGAAGCCTTGAAGAGAGGAAGATTAAATGCAGGAGGAAAAATAGATGATGGTAGAGAGTTCCATAGAACAGAGGTGGCTGGAAAGAAGAGGCACCACAACGGGCCAGTCTGGGTTTCCTACATCCACACAAAACTGGTGCGAAAGCAGGGCACCCTTGTGCAACGAGGACGACTTAACGGTGGAGGAATGCGAGAGCCAATTCCCTCGAGCACCTTCCATTGTAGTACCTATAGAAAGGGATATGCGCAAACTCACGTCGCAGAATAGTGGGTCAAGAGAGTTAGAAACTAGGGGACAGTTTATTAATCTCTTTTATGAGTGTAATGATCTCTTCATCGACCCTATTGATTTTTTATAAGTGAAAGGATCCCTTCTTCGACTCTATTGATCTTTTATGAGTGGAAGGATTCCTTCTTCGACCCTATTGATCTTTTATGAGTGTAAGGATCCCTTCTTCAACCCTATTGATCATTTATGAGTGGAAGGATTCCTTCTTCGACTCTATTGATCTTTTATGAATGAAAGAATCGTTTCTTCAACCCTATGAATTTGAACATATTTGAAAAAATGCAAATGCTTAGCAGTTAACCCTTACGATGGAAAAATTTATGTTAATTCTTTGTAGCTACTAAATTAATGGAAATAAAAATTATTAGTTAATTTAAATTTACTAAATGATTTTTAAACTCATTTAATAATTTTTTTTTATCTGTTGTAGGGAACAGCTGTGATGATGGTACTTCTCGATTTGA
Source organism: Armadillidium nasatum (assembly GCA_009176605.1). Taxonomy (NCBI): domain Eukaryota; kingdom Metazoa; phylum Arthropoda; class Malacostraca; order Isopoda; family Armadillidiidae; genus Armadillidium; species Armadillidium nasatum. The sequence continues at coordinate 13,373 of SEYY01008390.1, read as the reverse complement.
TACAGGAACTGCAGTTTCTCCTCCCCTTTATTGGGTGGCAAACTTAATTAAAGCTGTTCTTTTGTAAAATGGACAACCTGCTCTTCTTTTAAAGATGTCATTATCTTGTAATCTTCTTAAGGGCGATGAACTATAAATGGGATTCGAAACGAGGAATCAGCAAAATCTTAAGGTCAGAAGACTTGAAGAAGAAATCAAATATTGAGGTAATAACTAATTCTATTCTAAGTTGTTGCAACCAGGGAGAGAACATGATGATTCAATTTGTTCTGGATAATCATGCAAACACATCTGTGAATTCCAGTATTCGCGATTATTGTGTCAAACCAGAGAATGGTAATCCAAGGTTAAACTTGCTGCTAATCGTCCAGCATTTTAAGAACAGATCCAACCATCTATTGCCCCGTTTTCTTCGGTATTTTTGGAATTAACAGCAACATCTAAAAAATTTTCCCCTTACCAGCACTACTCTCGGATCCGATTTCCTTCTTCTGATTCTGAGAGGAATTTTTCATCACAGTTGACTATAATGGTACTACGTGATTAAACTTGACATTGATTCTGACTACTGATTTTTCTTGGATTTCTTACGTAAACTGTGAAAATTTGTATTTGACAAGAAAACCGAGAATAACTGAACTCCTGCTGCAGTTAGTACATTAGTGAATATCTGGGTCGCTTAGCTTAATGAAATTCCAGATTTGAACAGAGATGCTATAAAATATAGATTTTAGTTGATCTTCCTTGGTGATATTTGTCTGACATTTGAAGCGAATTTAAGAACTGTAGGATTAAAAGTACATTCAGCCATGTGCTATGAAAAAGAAAACATCTTTTAATAATTATTCTTTCTGTTAAAACATCTCTTGGTTATTTTTCCTGTCACAATTCTTCATTTGCTGAATGATTTTCTGTTCTGTTGCCAAGAGAATAATTTCCTTGTTCTCTTCACCAGTGTATACCTTCCTCTCTGTTCACTGGTTGTTTAGAAAATCTTCCTTTGTCGACCTTGACAAGTTTCAATACGTTGGCACAAGCAGTATCGAAAAGTGCTTATAGGTTTGCTTGAAATATGGAAACATATATTTTTTAGACCTGGCCGTTATGAAGTTTCTGTATCCTTAGAGCATGAGTAGGCATCACTGATGTCGAGAAATTTTCATTTTTAAATATCATTAACGATCCACAAACAATTTTTAATCAATTAATCCTATAAAAAAAAATCTTCAAGCTCTGCGGTTTATAATATTATGAAGAAATAAAGATCTCTGAAAGGTATGGACAACATTCAGCAAATGCAAAACATGATTAATATTAAAATAAACAGATAATATTTATAATGCTTGCACTCTTTTCAGGAGTGGACACACCTTACCTTGTGACGTGATACTTGCTTTTTTCCTAACACTTTCTAACTTATTTTCCTAACACTTTTTAGTACGTGACATTCGTGCCATTCCATCTTGATCACGTGGTATCTTAATTTTTTGACCATGCGTTTTTATTTCCGTAGATTTTCTTCCTCCATTTTTTTCCTTTGTTACGGGGTTTCTATAGAGGTACAAGCGTGCACACATACACACCACATGCAGTGACGTTATGGAACGGTCATTCATGAGACTCTGACTACAATTTTTTTCCTTATGACGTCATCAATATCACTTGACTTTGATTCCTCAGACGGATGCGCGGAATAACACACAATGAGGAGCGCGAACGCGTGCATAAACCTTCATGACGTCATCATCAAGTGACATTTTATTTTTATCACTTTCAAATACGAATATAAAAATATTATGACTTCATACTTCTTCTTTATTAGCAAGTCCTGACTTGATATATATTTTTAATTTATTTATTTAACATAAACAAACATCTCTGTATTTTTTATCATCCTTTCTATTTTTTTACTTTTTTTATTGTTTTTTCTGTTCCCAAATACAATCTTTACCACTTTCTAATCACATAAACACATACACAAGTACATACAAACCCACATCTGGGACACCACTGTATATATATATATATATATATATATATATATATATATATATATATATATATATATATATATATATATATATAATATATATATATATATATACATATATATATATATATATATAATATATATATATATATATATAATAATATATAATATATATATATATATATATATATATATATATATAAATATATATATATACTTACTTGGACAAGTATTATTTCTGGATTAATAGGACAAGTTGGAGTTTCAGGACAAGTTGAAGTTTCATTACACGTTGGACAAGTTGGGGGTTCAGGACAAGTTGGGGATTCAGGACAAGTTGGGGTTTCAGGACAAGTTGGGGGTTCAGGACAAGTTCGGGTTTCAGGACAAGTTGGAGTTTCAGGACAAGTTTTGGGTTTAGGACATGGGCATATGATATCTAAAACTGAAGGTATAATCCCTTGAGGAACTCTTCTAATCCTCGATTTTTCACAGACCGACAAACACAGAAGAAAGACGAGGCAAAAGGTTTTTTAAACTTTAACATTTTGCTATACTCTGTAATTTATAATATATATATATATATATATATATATATATATATATATATATATATATATATATATATATATATATATATATATAATATATATATATATATATATATATATATATATATATATATATTCAATGAAATGCTTATAAACTCAGCAGTATATGTATAATGTATAAGAGAGAGAGATAGAGAGAGAGGATGGAGAAAAATATTAAGAACACCTACAGTAACATAGAGACAATATTTATTTATAAAGAAGATGTTGGGATTGCATTCTCATTTATATTAGTTACATTTCTTCTCGGAATACATCAGCATAGTGTTTGAGTACTCTCCAATGGAATGCTTTTCCATTCATACACCAAAACTTCCACCAATTGTGTCAACAATGTTGAAATAAAAATTTTCATAATGGTTAAATTATGTTGAGGTCTTGTGATTGTGTTGGTCATGGAAGATGTTTGGTAATGTTCCGAAGCTCCTCAAACCAAGAATGAACCATTTCAGTTCTGTGTATAGGTTAATTATCATTTTGATTTATTAACATCTTGGAATATCAGTGTTAAGAAGATATATGCTACTCATAGTAAGAGCTTTATCCCTAGGATATAGAGATGTTCATTCGCATGTTATCTGGCCACTGATTGTAATGATAAGACCAACTAATTAGCGCCTAAAATCAGAAAGGAACTTCCCTCATTTAAACTGTGGCCATATGTTAATTCTCTTATATGAGTGTGTTAACTTGTGATGACACTTTTGAAATATTAACATTTTCAGAAGGCTGTTTGTATAGTGAGGAAGAAAATGACACGTCTCGTAAATCTTGAATCTTCTAATTTTGATGTTTAATAGTTACAGATCGTTGTAACCAGCTCTTGAACAAATTTGACTTATGCTTCACCACTACTCCTTCTAAACTTAAATACAAAATACAATTTCTTGCGTTTCTGCTAATGCTCTCCTAATGGAACAGATTTTCATTTTTTTTATCTCTTCTCACGAGATTGTTACTTATTCACATGTAAATGCAGAGATCCCTAACTCATGGGATGTCAACGTATACCGTACTTAGTCGTTGGGCTCTTCTCATTTTCGATATAGGTGGGAAGGAGGCCAAAATGATTAGGAATTCTCAATGATATGGAGCAGTTGATCAAGGAACCCATTACATAACAGATTATTGTAACCAATTCTTGAACAAACTCCTAAACTTAAATACATAATTTTGTCCCAGTGGGAATTCTGACCATAATCTCATAGCTTTTAGTTTAAATATTTTTTCTCCAGCAACTCCACCATACTCAAAACGTACTCTCTGTCATTTTTATCACGGTAATTTTAATTCTGCCATTTGAATGAATCTTGCTTTAATTTCAACTAAATATTTTTCTTCTCAAAACCTATGGTTCAATAACTCTTGTTCTTGTTCTAATCATGAGCGAGACAGTGCTTATCGTGTATTAAAAAACTTAAATTCACCTATCACTCTTGCTAATTTTCATTCAGCTCGAAATCTTGGTAGGAATATTTTTCGACGGGCCGGCCAAGCCTTCTCTCACCATAAAAAGTGCTTTGACCTCCTTGGTTTTATTACTAAAAAAAATTTGTCTTTCAATCAAAAAATCTCAACTTTCTTCTGTACATCTTTCTTTCTCCTTCTTATTTGTCTGGACGGGTCTACTTCTTCGGCTTTAACGATTGGATCCATTGTTGAAAAAAAAATTTTTTTTATCCGATTCTCTGAAAATTTCAGTAATATATAGCTTTTTTCCCGACGAAAAACTCCATTCCTAACGTTTTACGACCGACTTAAAGTTTAGAAGCAATTTCTTAAATTTAGGTAAGTTTAAATCTACGGTGAGGACGCCTAAAAAATTTTTTGGTCTGAAATTTTGTGTGTATATTCGAAAATCTATTGGCTTTAAAAATTTCTTAGAGAGTTTTGATGTGTGCATAACAGAAAAAGGTTATATGCCCTTACTTGATCAGGTGTCGAAATTTTTTTTTTTCCAATTTGAAAAATTCACACATTCGGACAAAAAAATTATAAAAAAAAAATATGGATTGGACGTCTTTGAAAATTGGATATTGTTTTCAGGAGGGATAGATCTAAAACATTTATTTAAAACACTTTTAAAAAATATTTGTCTGATTCAGATACAGCTTATCGAAAATGGCCGAATTTTTCGACGAAATTTCAATTTTCCAAATTTTGAGAGGCTGTATCTCGAATCAAACAATTAGTTTTTAAAAGTGTCCTAAATAAAAGTTTTAGATCATCCCTCCTCTAAACAATTTCCAATTTTAAAAAAAATTAGAAACATCAATTTTTTTTTAATAAATTTTTTTTTTTTTTTTTTTTATGTTTTTTTCAATTTTTTTTCAAAAAAAATTTGAACTTCTATAATCAATCTATCAGTCTTTCCCAAATGTTTTGTTTCTAATTTGTAGAAATTGGGGCTAAGAATGTACAGGGGAGTTTTGATCATTCTGACCACTTTTTTACCACTTCTATTTTCTCTTTTTTGAATTTTGACCCCTATAACTGCTAAACCGTTAGAAACTCAGAAAAACGTCAGAAATCGACTGTTTTCAGCGGAAAAAATGCATATACATTGTAAATTTTCAATACTCTAATAAAAAAAAAGTTTTGAAAAGGATCCTGCCCTTAAATTTTTTTCTTCAATTCAACCCAATTTCGGAGCCTTTCTCCTTCTCTCATGTATCTCATGTCTCTGCCTGTGATTACACTTGATCAAGTCCATGGAATCCTGGGAACTTTGAACATCAAGAAGGCCATCGGCCTGGATGGCATTACTACTCGCTGCTTTGAGGGAGTGAGCGTTTGAGCTGGAGCCTGTCCTTATTCAGATCATCAATATTGCTTTAAACGTTTGAGGTCTAGTTATAACATTACTTTCTTATCTTATTGATTTTTTCCATGGCTTTTGACCGGGTGTGGCACGCGTCACTGCTTTTCAAACTTCTTTAATTTGAGTTTCCTCCTTCAATATGCTTACACATATCAATTTTTCTCTCAAATTGTTCCAGATTGGCGCTAGTCGATGGATTGACCTTTTCCTCCTTTTCTGTCAATTGTGATTTTACTCAAGGTTTTCTTCTATCTCCTTTTTTATTCTTACTTTTCAGCGACGATTTTCTCAGCTCCATTTCTAGCTCTGTCTATTCTTATGCCGATGACTCATTTCTCTTCTTCTCATTTCAAATCTTCTTTCTCTTTTGCTTCTAGAATTGCTTATCGTCTCTAGCTTTCTGACTTTATTCTTGCCGATTTGGATGTGATTTCGGAGTGACATCGCCTCATCTTGTGAAATTTAACTCTTTAAGCTCAACTTCTACACATCTATATCTCAAAAACATCTCATAATTTTCCTATCTCTTTCTAAGGCTCTCTCTTTTCACCTTGTAAACAACATAAATATTCATGGCCTGAAAATAAACAATCAACTATCTTGGAAACATCATATCACAATGGTTACTAAAGTGGTTTCACTGAAGCTGGGAATATTGTTAATTTTTGTCCTCTGAATAGTTGCTCCAATTATTTAAGAGTCTTATTCGCCCTTGTATGTAGTACTGTTTACATATTTGGCGGGGAAGATAATATTGAGTCTAGGACTAAAAGATTAATAAACTGTCTCAACTTTCAAACTCACTTGACACTATGTATCTGCGACGTGACGTTGGTGAATTTTCTCTTTTCTATAGCTACTGTAACTGTAGGTTCTCTTGAAAATTAACGTCTCGCATTCCACCACCATTGCGTCGCCATTGTAGCACAAGGGGTGCCATGCTTTCCCATGAATTTTGTGTGCATATAGTAAAGCCCAGACTTGACCGTTGAAGTGATCCCTGTTTTCCAATCACTTTTATTCTGTGAAACTCTCGGCAATCATTCGTTTTTCATGCTGGAAAGTAGTCACCTGGGAGATTTACGTTAGACTCGGGGTTGGGTAGGCTTTCTTTTATTTTATATTTCTGCAAGTGAGAGGTGGTAAACTGTAAAGGGGAAAAAGGCAATGAAGAACATTTTGATTGAGTTTTTAGGGCACAGAAGACATTTTAAGAATTTTTTTAAAATTTTTAACATTATTATTGTTTTTAATTATTATTATTATTATTTTATATTATTATTATTATTATTATTAATTATTAGTAGTTAGTAGTAGTAGTAGTAGTAGTAGTTTTGTAGTAGTAGTAAAGTAGTAGTATAAGTAGTAGTAGTAGTAGTAGTAGTAGTATTTTTATTATTTATTAGCATCAAATATTATTATTATTATTATTATTATTATTTATTATTATTTATTATTATTATTATATTTATTATATTATTATTATATTATTATTATTATTATTATTATTATTATTATTATTATTATTATTATTATTATTATTTATTATTATTATTTTTTTTTTTTTTTTTTTTTTTTTTTAGTTTTATTATTATTTATTATTTATTAATATTATTAATTATTATATATATTATTATTATTATTATTATTATTTATTATTATTATTATTATTATTATATTATTATTATTATTATTATTATTATTATTATTATTGTTATTATATATTGTATAATAATTATATATTATTATACAATAATCACACATTCACCCCCACATACTTTATTGTCTCTCTGTATATGGAACAACGTCCAAAACAAACAACAACATTAAAAAAAAAAGGATAATAATGATGCTCATTGACATAAGATATTTTTATAGTCATACACCACCTTTATTGAAAAAAAAAAAAAAAAAAAAACGTAAGCACGAACACGTATCTAACGTACGTAACTAAACACCATAAGCAGTAAGCTACACCTCCATCATACTATACAATAATCTCCTATATATGAAAGATCAATGAATCATATGAGGACAAAATTAAAAAATGCACATAAATTCGTGTTGTTAAATTATTATAATATTATTATTATTATTATTATTATTATTATTATTATTTATTATTATTATTTATATTTTTATTATTATTATTATTATTATTAAATTATTATTATGACTATTGTGATTTTATTATTATATTATTATTATTATTATTATTATTATTATTATTATTATTATTATTATTATTATTATTATTATTATTTATTTATTATTATTATTATTTTATTATTATTATTTTATTATTATTATTATTATTTATTATTATTATTATTATTATTATTCATTATTATTATTATTATTATTATTATTATTATTATTATTATTTCAATATTTTTTTTTTTTTTTTTTTTTTTTTTTTTTTTTTTTTTTTTTTTTTTTTTTTTTTTTTTTTTTTTTTTTTTTTTTTTTTTTTTATTGTTTTTTATTATTATTATTATTATTATTATTATTATTATTATTATTATTATTAGCATTATTATATTATTAGCATTATTATACTATTGAAATCTTTTATTATAAATAGCTGTAATCGCACTGATGTTTTCGTATTTTACAGCTACTGCTATCATTCTTATTTTAGTATTTTTATCCCATATGTAATTTATAATATTATTATTATTATTCTCTTTATTATTATTATTATTATTATTATTATTATTATTATTATTTATTATTATTATTATTATTATTATTATTATTATTAAATTATTATTATTGTGTTAACTGTAAATATACATAATTAGAATAATAAAGTTAATATTATGACTATTATTTTATTATTATTTTTATTATTATTATTATTATTATTATTATTTTGTTATTAATTTTTTATTATAAATGGCAGTAATCCCAGTGGTGATTTAGTATTTTACTACTACTACTACTATCAT
>SEYY01008389.1:0-15345 GCA_009176605.1 Armadillidium nasatum | reverse complement strand
GAATGGGTAGTTTTAAATTATTCTTATTGTGACCTCTGGTTTCTCTTCCATGTTCTACTAAGAATTTATTAACTTCAATAATTGTAAATATTTTGTAAACTTGTAATATATCTCCTTCAAGAAATCACCTTTCTAAAGAAAACATTCCTAACTCCTTCAGCCTCTCCTCATAATTCTTACTCTCAAGGCCAGAAATCATTCTTCAGGATCTATGTTACTCTCTTTCCATCATAAATATATATTTTCTTAAATGAGGGGCCTAAAAATGGGTTGAATACTATAATACTGGTCTAACATACCTATACTCACAGATTACTTATAATTTTCTTACTTTTGTGATCAACATGGTGATTTATTAATTTATTATACCTAAATTCTTATAACTGTAAGAAAAAAAAAAACAAAAGACAAGACTAATTTCCTTTCTTTTAAGTGATGATTAGCCACTTTCAAATGAACACTAACAATCATATCCAAATATTGTTCTTCGTTTACAGACTTGAGCCAACCTCCATTCTTATTGTAATTACAATCTTCATTCAATTACATGAATAGCATTACAATTTTTCAACGTGTCAAGTTAGCAAAAGATTTTTTTTAAGGACAAACTTCAGAGGAGAAATAGGACAGACAACCACAGTGTAAAAATAAATAAATAAATAAGAATTATTAAAATATAATTTAAAAAATATATATATATCATCATCACTCACGGGTCAGCTGGTAGAGCCCCCCGTAGATAGATGTTCGTGTGCCATGCATCTGTATTCATTAAATTTATTATATTTTTAAACTTATATTTTACTATTTATTATTTATTTATTTATTTTTACACTGTGGTTGTCTGTCCTATTTGTCCCCTGAAGTTTGTCCTTAAAAAAAATCTTTAGCTAAAATGTTTTGCTAACTTGACACACATACAGAATTAATGTCATGGTCAATAGTGAATAGTCCGGTGCTGCCTCACACTAATCTCCTTCAAGTAACAAGTGAGTAAATTTAGAACACTAAATTCGATTATAAGGATATCATGAGGTGAACATTGTACTATGAAAATGTCTCAGCATGAAGAGCCATTTCCAGATGTTTTTGCCTCCAATAGATAAGTTCATAAAATTTTAACAGCATCAAGAGAAAAACATTTAAGATGGAGGCCTAGTTTATACTTACTTAGCTTAGGAACGCCGTAAGTGAACCGAACCAATTTATCGCTATCGATATTTTTACGATAGTATCGAAAAAAATTTCGATGATATTTTTGAAGCTGATATATTGATATTATTATCATCTGTATCTAATCAACGATATTTTTTTTATTCTTAGAAATTTTAATTAGTTTTTTGTTCCTTTATTAAATAAAATCTAATAAAAATTTGTGTTATTTTTCATGCGCATTCATGTTGGATGATAATGACAGTTTGTTTGACTCAAGAAAGGAGGTTGAAAAAGTATAGGCTTCTATACTCTATATATATATATATATATATATATATATATATATATATATATATATATATATATATATATATATATATATATATATATATATATATATATATATATATATATATATATATATATATATATATATATATATATATATATATATATATATATATATATATATATATATATATATATATATATATATATATATATATATATATATATATATATATATATATATATATATATATATATATATATATATATATATATATATATATAATTCAAACGATATTTTTAAAAACGTTATATCGATTATTTTTAATCAATAGTATCGAAGGCAATCTTAATGTTTTTAAAAATATCGGTATTTTTTCATATATCGGCATCCCTATTAGAACCCGTCACAAAGTATAGGGGGTGTTCCACAGTCATGATTCTTAAAGATCTTACTAATTGCTAAAGAGAAGTGTTTCATGAATCGTGTTAAAAGAGATTTGCTGCAGTAATTTTATGCACGCGGCAGCAAAAATAAAGATATTAATTGGTGTGTTCCATGGTCAAGATTCTTCAAGGGATTTGAAGATTGCTATAGCGAAATGTTCCATGAATCGTATCCCACGAATTTCATTGCAATGATTTCCTTTATTAAAAGAAAGTTTAAACTATTTTTTTTTCTCTTTTTTTTTTTTATTAAAAATGTATATTTAAATAAAATTTATATTTTTAAAAAAAAAAAATAATAATATATATATATATATATATATATATATATATATATATATATATATATATATATATATATATATATATATATATATATATATATATATATATATATATATATATATATATATATATATATATATATATATATATAATTTTTAAATAAAATTTGATTTATAAATAACTTAAAACAAAAAAAAAAAATCTTTATGCTTTAGCAAGCAAAAACAAAGGTGTGGTTTTTTTTTTCTGCACAAATTTTTTTTTTGGCTTTCCTTTATAGCTCAGACCATATATCTAAGGAGCAAAAACCTTGTCTCATGCCCTACCATAATTTGACATTTTTATATTAAAAAAAATCTGACATAAAAACAACTGTTAAGTGCTTACTGTGGCCAATGAAAAATAAATAATAATTCATGTTCACTGAATCAACAAAGGTATCTCATGTATTGTAACACGAACTGTACTATGTGATATACATGTAAATAAAGGCCAAGGTAAGAGTACCTGTCTTTCTCTGTGTCCTGCACTATGTAATATTATCATTTATATTTCTGCCATCGTGAAAAATATGTAAAATATAAAATAATAAATTAAATTAAGATTAAGCCGAGTCAGCATTGTCTTATTTATCTTTCATTTTAATTACTTTTTAATTTTAAGCTGGTGGAATAAAAGCTATTTAATTTTAAGAATAAAAGTAAAGAATGTAAGAATTACAACCACTGAGCAAAAAACTTTATTTGTTAATTCCTTTAATAGTTTAATTCATTTATATAAGTTATTTAATGATATTTTTATTCTTTAAATTAAGAACCATGTATAATCATGTGTTTTTTTAAGCTTGATTTCACATTACATTCATAGGAGCATTTACAACATTTAAATAACTTTACATTTCCATGTCTAAGCATGTGTTTATTTAAGTTTCCTTTACGATTGCATTCATAGCTGCAGTGAGAACATTTAAATAACTTTATATTTTCATGATTTAACAAATGAATTTTTAAGTCTCTTTTATCGTTACATTCATAGGTACACTCAGAACATTTAAATAACTTTACATTTCCATGTCTAAGCATGTGTCTTTTTAAGTTTCCTTTATAATTGCATTCATAGCTGCAGTGAGAACATTTAAATAACTTTATATTTTCCATGAATTAACAAATGGTTTTTTAAGTTTCTTTTATCGTTACATCCATAGTTGCACTTGGTACATTTAAATAACTTTAGATTTTCATGATTTAACAAATGGATTTTTAAGCTTTTTTTCTCGTTACATTCATAGGAGCATTCACAACATTTAAATAACTTTACATTTCCATGTCTAAGCATGTGTTTATTTAAGACTCCTTTACGATTGCATTCATAGCTGCAGTGAGAACATTTAAATAACTTTATATTTTCATGATTTAACAAATGGATTTTTAAGTCTCTTTTATCGTTACATTCATAGCTGCAGTGAGAACATTTAAATAACTTTACATTTCCATGTATAAGCATGTGTCTTTTTAAGCTTTCTTTACGATTGCATTCAAAGGAGCACTCTGAACACTTAAACAATTTTGTATTGCTGTGAATTAACAAATGCCGTTTTAAATTTTTAGAATTACATTCATAACTGCAATGGGCACATTTAAACTTCCTTTTTTCATGTGTCTTTAAATGGATTTTCAACTTATCTTTGTTTTTAAAACTAAAATTACAAAATCTGCAACTGAAGTTTTCCAGATGACTTTCTTCAAGGCTTTGATTACGTGTTACTGACGATTGGGGTATTCTTTTTGAAGTACTTTTTATTTTGGAACCTTTTTCTGCCTTACCAACATCGCCAAGTAGAGTCTGTACAAAACAATAAAAAAATTAAATGTATTCAGTATAAACTTTAAATACTTTACAAAAATACTTATTAAATGTAAAATAATTAGTTTGAAAAATTTCTTTAAATGTCAACAAATTTTAACATTTTAACAATAGTGAAAAGCAAATTTACGTTTGTAACTGTACAATTATTATTATTTTAACTCTACAATTATTATCTCTTTCTTTCTCTACAGTTAGAGAGAGAAGAAATTGCTTCCATGGCGCAAGTGATAATAAATCAGTCTACTAACAAGGGTGCAATAGTTCAATTCCTACAGAGAAACTTTATACTGTATTCTTCGACTATGGGCAAAAGGATCTAAATAGAAATAGAATAGAAAGATGAGGAGGTAGAAATATAATAATAATAAAAAATATTTGAAAACGCATTATTGATAGGATAGATTTAGTAAAATTCTATCATAAAATATTAGTAGCAAGAGATTAAGGAATTTTATGTAGATGAAATCTTTGTGAGGAATAGAAAAAGAACAATCGGAGGTACTGGCAAACAGGAAGTGACTCAATAATTTGTATGAATTACAGTTATATTAAAAAATAAATCAAAATAATAATATTAATAATAATAATAAATCAAAATTTACCATTAATTTCTATTTCAGTCAACTTGTTGAGAAGAACCGAAGGAGACTTTGACATTACAATTTGTGCAAAGAATCGCTCTTCATCTGATTCAAATTGTGTCTCTGAACCTCCGTCATTTACTTTATCCAACAATGATTGAACATTTTTCAGGGTCTTAAATTTCTAAAAATCAAATTGACTCAATAATTATACTAATAATAATATTAATAATCATAATGATAATAATAATAAAGAAGTTTCCCATTCAGTTAATGACTGTTTATAAATTTATTAAAAATTATCCACAAATTTGAATTGGCAAACCTTTAAGTTCTGAGAACAAAATTTTTTCTCAACCATCATCTGATTTTCGGATTTTATGACATCATTGTTAACCAATTCTTCATCAAATATGGATTCCTTCTCTGATTCTCTCAACTCTGATTTTATTATTGTCTTTTCATCTAATTTTTCATTTTTAATAGCTTCAGCTAAAGCGAAACTCGCTTCATTGCTGGGAAAGATCTAAAATAAAAACAAAGGATTAGAATAACCTTAATGGAATGTAATACAACCAAAATCAAACCTAAGTATGATACAGATAATGAAGGGAGACTGATCCTGTTCTTTGAGGAAAGTAAGTAATGATTAATCACAAAAAACTCATCAAACCCCCTATGGAAGTTTAACTTTATCACTTTCCATTTATACAAGCTTAAACCACGCCTGGAAAGCTTCCTCTTTTCAGTAATATTTTGCCAATTATATAAAGAAAGGTGCTCCAGTCTCTCACCTATTCACAATTGAGTTTAACTTTAACAGAGACAAGCACAAATAATCACATTCTTATTATATATCTTTAGAGGTAACAAGGTATTTAAAATATCAATGGCATTTCAGCAAGAGAAAAGATTTCAGCATTTGTATCAAATATATTCTGTACTGGAGTCAAGAAGTATAACAAAAACAAATTTGCTGCCTCTCTAATGTTAACTGTATTTTTCAAAAATTTATAAAGATTATTCTTTTGGTGGTATAAAGAATTCAATTATAAGGTATCTTACCAAATAAGGTATCTTATCAAACCAAGCTAGATTCAATTAATGAATGTTTGGAAGTGTAAGTCATATTGACTGTGAAGCTGCTGCTGAAGCAGAAGAGTCCAAAGCACTGGTGGAGTCATTCCTTAAACCTATCTTTAACAGTCATTTAAACTTATCTTTAACACACTGAATTTCATAGTAAGTCACATCCAAAAGCGCAAAAGTAAAAAAAATCTATCTTTGCAATTTAAATAAAGAATTTTTTACTTAACTAAAAAATCAAAATTATATATATATATATATACCGTATATATATATATATATATATATATATATATATATATATATATATATATATATATATATATATATATATATATATATATATATATATATATATATATATATATATATATATATATATACTCTTCACCTGAGAATCTTGTTGATACGAGTCATATTCCAAGTCCAACTCTTCTACTTTTACTTCAATTTTACATTTGAAATCCATTTTAATATTTATTTTAATGAAAATATTTTCCAAATGATTAACAAACTGAGAACAGAAAAAGAAAAAAAAAAAATAAGAACACCTCTCAAAATTTTCATACTAATTTAAATTTAAAATTAAAACCAAAGTCAGGAAGAAATTTGTTAAATATTTCACCTTTTGTATTAGAATTGAATTATTTCTTAAAATTCATTCATTGCAAATAAATGATCAGACCATGTAAGAACATAAGAAAAATAGCAACAACAAAAAGCCACAAGGGCCTATCAAGACTGTCCCAGTCAAACTAAAGTAGACAATTTGCTTACCTAAACACATGCAAAATATATATCCCAGAGTAGATAATATATGGATTAAATACGCAAAGTCAAACCAAAGATTTCTTCAACATTACAATTCCTAAAGTGAAAGTCACACACACTCAACTACAAATGCCAAAACTATAGCTATGGCACATGAAAACTACACGCTGCAATTTACTTGATTAGACTATGGTCATACATACTGTATGAAGAGTAGGTGTAATAATTATCATTCCCACAAATTGGCTTAGTAATGATACATAATGCAAAGACCACCCATATACCTATCCAATCTTTTCTTAAATGTTGGAAGTGATTTCAACAACTTTTTGTGGCAAACCATTACAAAAATTAACTATGCTGAATAGGTAGTTTTAAATTTTATTGTGACCTCTCATTTCTCTTCCATATTCTACTAAGAATTTATTGACTTCAATATTATTGAAAATTGTAAATATTTTGTAAACTTGTAACATATCACATCCAAGAAATCACCTTTCTACAGAAAACATTCTCTCTTCAGCCTCTCCTCATAACTCTTACTCTCAAGGCCAGAAATCATTCTTGTGGACTATGTTACTCTCTTTCCATCATAAATATATATTTTCTTAAACAAGGTCTTAAAAATGGATTGAATACTAGAATACTGATCTAACATGCCTATTACACAGTTTACTTATAATTTTCTTTTTTTTTGTAATCAACATGGTGATTTATTAAATTTTTATACCTAAAATATTATTTTAAAGAAAAAATGGTTAATTTCCTTACTTTTATGTAATGATTAGCCACTTTCAAATAAATACTAATAATCATACCCAAATATTGTTCTTGGTTCACAGACTCAAGCCAACCTCTTTTCATATTATAATTAGAGCTTTATTCAAGTAAATTACATGAATAGTATTACACTTTTCACTATTACTCATAAAATTCATTTGTCACTAATCCACAAATCCAAGAAGTCTATCTAGATTATTTTAGGCTTAATAAATCTGTTGTTACTTCTCACAGGCGAAGAAACTTTGGCATCATCTGCAAACTTGGAAATCTTACATTTCATTCATGAGATGCTGAAATGCATCTTTGACAGTCTTTTGGTTTTACAAAATACTTGAATACCTGGTTGCCATATTTGTCCTTAGACCATTCCTAATTTTCAGTATTTTTATATTTTTAGTTGAGAGAGACACCATTTGCCAGGTTAGGCCTATTAGCTTACCATAGGCATATATTTACCCATAATTCAAGGTTAGGTTAAATCAAAAGTATGTAAGATCTAACAAACTATTTCAACTTGACCTAACCTTGACTTGAAGGGTAAATCTACAACTATGTTCAGCAAACAGACCTAACATGATAAACTCTCTCATTTAACTTTAAAAAAAAAAAAAAAAAAAAAAAATGACATATATGGAAGTCAAAGAACTATCCCTTCACCATTTGAAATATTTTTTTTTTCTTTTTCTTTTTTGTTTTTCCACACGTAAATGTATGTACAATAAATTTCAGAATATTTTGTCTTTATATTTTCAACATAAGGAAAAATACAAAACTCATGGTCACAGACTAAACTATTACCCTTATGTGACTATATGACTAATCTTTTCGTTTTTTTTTTTTTTTCTTCAAAATCGATATTGATAAATTCGAAACAAAATGAATGAGACATGGTAACTGAAAAGTAAATTGATTACAAAATGTATATTGTTTCAATTTGAATTTTCAAACGAGAGTACATTGATGAAACACAGACAGAATTAATGTCATGGTCAATAGTGCCGGTGCTGCCTCACACTAATCTCCTTCAAGTAACAAGTGAGTAAATTTAGAACACTAAATTCTATTATAAGGATATCATGAGGTGAACACTGTACTATGAAAATGTCTCAGCATGAAGAGCCATTTCCAGATGTTTTTGCCTCCAATAGACAACAAGTTCATAAAATTTTAACAGCATCAAGAGAAAAACATTTAAGATGGAGGCCTAGTTTATACTTACTTAGCTTAGGAACGCCGTAAGTGAACCGAACCAATTTATCGCTATCGATATTTTTACGATAGTATCGAAAAACTTTCGATGATATTTTTAAAGCTGATATATTGATATTTTATCATCTGTATCTAATCAACGATATTTTTTTTATTCTTAGAAATTTTAATTAGTTTTTTGTTCCTTTATTAAATAAAATCTAATAAAAATTTGTGTTATTTTTCATGCGCATTCATGTTGGATGATAATGACAGTTTGTTTGACTCAAGAAAGGAGGTTGAAAAAAGTATAGGCTATATATATACTATATATATATATATATATATATATATATATATATATATATATATATATATATATATATATATATATATATATATATATATATATATATATATATATATATATATATATATATATATATATATATATGGTAAAGGTGGAGATTGTTTCTGAGTTTCGATTGTTAAAAAATATCGAAAATCGAAAATATCGGAGAAGCCTATCGTAAACAAGAGAGTTGCCAGAGGTACTATTTACTAGACATACACACAATTATTATTACTTACTTTTCTAGCAGAACCTAATTCGACTTATCATAACCTGAACTACCGAAGTTGCCGTAAAAGAGGCCTAACCTACACAAGAACCACATCCGACCACAATGTAAATAAAACGCAAACTAAAATTCTTTTAGGGATATAGTATCGATTAAAATAAAATATCGACATAAAAAAATATCGATATAAAAAATATCGAAACTCAGAAACAATCTCCATATAATATATATATATATATATATATATATATATATATATATATATATATTATATATATATATATATATATATATATATATATATATATTATATATAATATATTTTTTTTTTTTTTATATTTATTAATTTTTTTAATCATATAGTATATCAAAGGCAATCTTAATATTTTTAAAAATATCGATATTTTTTCATATATCGGTATCCCTATTAGAACCCGTCACAAAGTATAGGGTGTGTTCCACAGTCATGATTCTTAAAGATCTTACTAATTGCTAAAGAGAAGTGTTTCATGAATCGTGTTAAAAAGAGATTTGCTGCAGTAATTTTATGCACGCGGCAGCAAAAATTAAAGATATTAATTGGTGTGTTCCACGGTCAAGATTCTTCAAGGGATTTGAAGATTGCTGTAGCGAAATGTTCCACGAGTTTCATTGCAATGATTTCCTTTATTAAAAGAAAGTTTAAACTATTTTTTTTCTCTCTTTTTTTTTTATATTAAAAATGTATATTTGAATAAAATTTATATTTTCATTTTTTGGCCATTGTAATTACACTGTATATATATATATATATATATATATATATATATATATATATATATATATATATATATATATATATATATATATATATATATATATATATATATATATAATTTTTAAATAAAATTTGATTTATAAATAACTTAAAACAAAAAAAAAAAAAAAAAAATCTTTATGCTTTAGCAATCAAAAACCAAGGTGTGGTTTTTTTTTTCTGCACAAATTTTTTTTTTTTTTTTTGGCTTTCCTTTATAGCTCAGAACATATATCTAAGGAGCAAAAACCTTGTCTCATGCCCTACCATAATTTGACATTTTTATATTAAAAAAAATCTGACATAAAAACAACTGTTAAGTGTTTACTGTGGCCAATGAAAAATAAATAATAGTTCATGTTCACTGAATCAACAAAGGTATCTCATGTATTGTAACACGAACTGTACTATGTGATATACATGTAAATAAAGGCCTAGGTAAGAGTACCTGTCTTTCTCTCTGTCCTGCCCTATGCATCTTTTATATTTCTGCCGTATTGAAAAATATGTAAAATATAAAATAATAAATTAATTTAAGATTAAGCCGAGTCAGCATTGTCTTATTTATCTTTCATTTTAATTAATTTTCAGTTTTATGATGGTGGAATAAAAGGTATTTAATTTTAAGAATAAAAGTAAAGAATGTAAGAATTACAACCACTGAGCAATAAACTTTATTTGTTAATTCCTTTAATAGTTTAATTCATTTATATAAGTTATTTAATGATATTTTTATTCTTTAATTCAGAACCATGTATAATTATGTGCTTTTTTAAGCTTGATTTCCCATTACATGCATAGCTACACTCATAACATTTTAGCATGTGTCTATTTAAGTTTCCTTTACGATTACATTCATAGGAGCAGTGAGAACATTTAAATAACTTTACACTTCCATGAATTAACAAATGATTTTTTAAGCTGCTTTTAACGTTACATCCATAGTTGCACTTGGAACATTTAAATAACTTTATATTTTCATGATTTAACAAATGGATTTTTAACTGATTTTTCTCGTTACATTCATAGGAGCATTCACAACATTTAAATAACTTTACATTTCCATGTCTAAGAATGTGTTTATTTAAGTCTCCTTTATAATTGCTTTCATAGCTGCAGTGAGAACATTTAAATAACTTTACACTTCCATGAATTAACAAATGGTTTTTTAACCTGCTTTTATCGTTACATCCATAGTTACACTTGGAACATTTAAATAACTTTATATTTTCATGATTTAACAAATGGATTTTTAACTGATTTTTCTCGTTACATTCATAGGAGCATTCACAACATTTAAATAACTTTACATTTCCATGTCTAAGCATGTGTTTATTTAAGTCTCCTTTACGATTGCATTCATAGCTGCAGTGAGAACATTTAAATAACTTTATATTTTCATGATTTAACAAATGAATTTTTAAGCATCTTTTATCGTTACATTCATAGGTACACTCAGAACATTTAAATAACTTTACATTTCCATGTATAAGCATGTGTCTTTTTAAGTTTCCTTTAAGATTACATTCATAGGAGCAGTGAGAACATTTAAATAACTTTACACTTCCATGAATTAACAAATGGTTTTTTAAGTTTCTTTTATCGTTACATCCATAGCTGCACTTGGAACATTTAAATAACTTTATATTTTCATGATTTAACAAATGAATTTTTAACTGCCTTTTCTCGTTACATTCATAGCTGCAGTGAGAACATTTAAATAACTTTATATTTTCATGATTTAACAAATGTTTTTTTAAGTTGCTTTTATCATTACATTCATAGATGCAGTGAGAACATTTAAATAACTTGACATTTCCATGTATAAGCATGTGTCTTTTTAAGCTTCCTTTAAAATTGCATTCATAGGAGCACTCTGAACACTTAAACAATTTTGTATTGCTGTGAATTAACAAATGACGTTTTAACAAATATTTAGAATTACATTCATAACTGCAATGGGCACATTTAAACTTCCTTTTTTCATGTGTCTTTAAATGGCTTTTCAACTTATCTTTGCTTTTAAAACTAAAATTGCAAAATCTGCAACTGAAGTTTTCTAGATGACTTTCTTCAAGGCTTTGATCACGTGTTACTGACGATTGGGGTCTTCTTTTTGAAGTACTTTTCATTTTGGAACCTTTTTCTGCCTCACCAACATCGCCAAGTAGTGTCTGTACAAAACAATAAAAAAAATTAAATGTATTCAGCATAAACTTTGTGCTTTACAAAAATACTTATTAAATGTAAAATAATTAGTTTGAAAAATCTCTTTAAATGTCAACAAATTTTAACATTTTAACAGTTACAATAGTGAAAAGCAAATTTACGTTTGTAACTGTACAATTATTATTATTTTAACTCTACAATTTTTATCTCTTTCTTTCTCTACAGTTAGAGAGAGAAGAAATTGCTTCCATGGCGCAAGTGATAATAAATCAGTCTACTAACAAGGGTGCAATAGTTCAATTCCTACAGAGAAACTTTATACTGTATTCTTCGACTATGGGCAAAAGGATCTAAATAGAAATAGAATAGAAAGATGAGGAAGTAGAAATATAATAATAATAAATATATGGAAAGCGCATTATTGATAGGATAGATTTAGTAAAATTCTATCATAAAATATTAGTAGCAAGAGATTAAGGAATTTTATGTAGATGACATCTTTGTGAGGAATAGAATAAGAACAATCGGAGGTACTGGCAAACAGGAATTGACTCATTAATTTGTATGAATTACAGTTATATTAAAAATTAAATCAAAACTGTATAATAATAATAATAATAATAATAATAATAATAATAATAATAATAATAATAATAATATAAAAATTTACCTTTAATTCTTTATCAGTCAACTTGTTGAGAAGAACCGAAGGAGACTTTGATGTTAACAATTTGTGCGAAGAATCTCTCTTCGTCTGATTCAAATTGTGCCTCTGAACCTCCGTCATTTACTTTATTCAACAATGATTGAAACATTTTTTAGGGTCACAAATTCCTGTAAATGAAATTGACTCAGTAATAATAATAATAATAATAATAAAGAAGTTTTCCATTCAATTAATAACTTGTTTATAATTAAAAAGTAACCACAAATTTGAATTGTCAAACCTTTAAGTTCTGAGAACAAAATTTCTTCTCAACCATCATCTGATTTTCGGATTTTATGACATCATTGTTAACCAATTCTTCATCAAATATGGATTCCTTCTCTGATTCTCTCAACTCTGATTTTATTAATGTCTTTTCATCTAATTCTTCATTTTTAATACCTTCAGCTAAAGTGAAACTCGCTTCATTGCTGGGAAAGATCTAAAATAAAAACAAAGGATTTGATTACCCTTACCAGAATGTAATACAATCAAAATCAAACCTAAGTATGATAAAGATCCATGAAGGGAGGCAATCAAATTGAAGACCAATCAGACCATCAAAAAGATGTCAACTCTACTGGGGTTAAAAGGAAGGTGAAGTTAAGGAGATAATTTGGATTGGAGTTTAAATACTAATAAAAAAAAAAAAATTCTGACATCATCCAGTGTTGTAAAGAAAAATTAGTCAAAATTGAAAGGAATAACACAGTGGGAGAAAAGAAGTCTTAAGAAATTTCAGAAGTGCCCAAGAGAATTTATGACAGGTCTTCCGGGATGGATAATTAAAAGAACTGTTACAAGATCACAGACAATGATCATATTTCAAGACAAAAATTCTTTGTGCAAATATTTTAAACCACTTAAGAACTTTTCATTACATTCACTTTCATAAGCAATCAACAAATTACATTATTATTATTATTAAAAATAAATTTTTAAACTTAATTAAGTTATCAAAATAGCATAGATCATGGTAAAATATGTTATGTTATCACATATAAGAAATTTCAAATTATAAAAAAATTATTTGAATTTCAGGGTTGACAAAAAAAAAAAAAAAAAAAAAAAAAATAAAAAAAAAAAATTATATTTTTGTAGTTTTGAGAGAAAAAAAATCTGATTAACAACAGAATTTAATAAATAAAAACTTTATTATACAATGTACGCATCACCATTTACCACTGCTATAATGATTTTGCACTTGTGGTTGCCTGAAATAAGATCTGATCTTAAATGTATAAAAACAAATCAAATAAAAGATAAAAAAAATAAAAAAACAATTACTCTTTTAAATTAGGACAATAAAATTACTTAGTATTATTTTATAATGACTAATAAGAAGCCAAATAAAAATTCATTTCAAAATTCTTTGTATACTTTTAAGAGTTTCAGTGCCTTTTCAGAAGCCTTCATATATTCTGTTTATTTCATGCAAGACAAAATGTATAGATCATTTAGGCTGACCCTGTTCTTTCAGGACAGTAAATAATGAATCATCACAAAAAACTCACAAACCCCCTATGGAAGTTTAACTTTATCACTTTCCATTTATACAAGCTTAAACCACGCCTGGAAAGCTTCCTGTTTTCAGTAATATTTTGCCAATTATATGAAGAAAGGTGCTCCAGTCTCTCAGCCCTATTCACAATTGAGTTATAATTTTAACACAGAGACAAGCACAAATAATCATATTGTTATTATATATCTTTAGAGGTAACAAGGTATTTAAAATATCACTGGCATTTTGGCCAAGAGAAAAAGATTTCAGCATTTGGATCAAATATATTCTGTAATGGAGTCAAGAAAGTATAACAAAAACAAATTTGGTTAACTGTGTTTTTCAAAGATTTGTAAAAATCATTCTTTTTGTGGTATAAAGAATTCAATTATAAGACATCTTACCAAACTCAGGAAGCAGTTTTCTAATTACATTCCAGAGCTAGATTTCAATTAATGTCTGTTTGGAAGTGTAATTCATATTGACTGTGAAGCTGCTGCTGGGGCAGAAGAGCCCAAAGCACTGGCAGAGTCATTTCTTAAACTTATCGTTAATACACTGAATTTCATAGTAAGTCACATCCGAAAACTCCAAAGTAAAAAAAAATACAGCAAAACCTATCTTTGCAATTACTATAATAAAGAATGTTCTTTTTACTTAACTAAAAAATCAAATATATATATATATATATATATATATATATATATATATATATATATATATATATATATATATATATATATATATATATATATATATATATATATATATATATATATATATATATATATATATGAACTCATCTCTAGATTTTAAAGTTGAATATATTTTAAACTAGATTTTAAAACAATTTTATAATATAATAGGATCTGGAAACCTTTGAAACTGGCAACTATGGTTTGTTTTGTTTTTTTAGTTGAGAGGAAAAGGAACCGGAGATATATAGCTTTGATTGTCTGCTACTAAGATTAATTTGGTATGTCTTAGATATTATTGTGCCTTATTATTCTGAATGGCCTAAATAATAAAGTGTAAACAAATATTCTCTTAAATAAACATTGTTAGTTATTGCAGTGAGTTTGACTACCTTGTAATGCTAATGTATAGGGCAGTCATAGTGGAAGCTGAATTTAATAGGTCAA
>SEYY01008388.1:15000-21225 GCA_009176605.1 Armadillidium nasatum | reverse complement strand
AAGTTTCTCCATTTGTGTCGAAAGGTAAACTTTTATCTTCATTAAAGTTTTTTCATTATCTATCAACTTGATCGTCCTCAATATACAACATATATATATTTATATATATTATATATATATTAATATATATATAATATATATATATATATATATATAATATATATATATATATATATATATTATATGCTTTGATTTCTTTCTTGCTGGAATGTATGCTCATCATTCAGTCTGTCCTGTAAAAAGAGGGTCCCATCTCATCCCTCTAACTATTGTCCAGTTGTTTTTGCCTCCGTTCTTTCTATAGTTTTCAAATCTTTCCTTAATTGATAGGAAGATTTGGAAATGTCTCAATTATTCTAATATTATCTCAGATTTGCCAGTATGACTTTCGTAAGAAACACTTTGCTGGTGACTTTTTCTTCTCTCAGAACTCTTGAATCTTTTGCTGTGGTTCTAAACATATTGAAACCTTCAATAGGTTCTGGTTCAAGGAGTTTTAATCTTCTTTCTTTTGGATGTACACTTTTCTCTGATTTCATTTCCGTTAGTTCTATAGTTGCTTTTGTAGATGGTCACCGTTCATTCTTAAATATACTGATAGTGGTGTTTCTCAGAGATCTGTCCTATCGCTAATTTTTTTTCATTTTCCATTAAGGATCTTATCTCTATAACTTCATTACTTATTCACTTCTTTGCCAATGACTCTTTTCATTTTAAAAGACATCTATCCTTAAAGAAATTAACAGACGCTACGAGGGTGGTACTGGAGCAACTAACCTCTGATCATTGTTGAATTTCTAATTGGGGCATAGAAAACATGATTCTTTTCAATGCATCAAGAACTCATTTCCTTCCTCGTTCTATTCTAGGTAATCTCCCACAAAACTATGACATTTTTTAAAACACACAACTCAAACCTTCGTCTGTCCTTATTATTTCTCGGTGTTTCGGTTTTTCGAAAGGATTACGTTACTTCTCTTTCTAAACAAGATTCTATGGAGTTTGGTGTTCTGAGGCATCTTCAAAATTTTTTTCACCCAATCCCAGATGTTGATCGCCCTTGTATGAAGTATGCCTCACATATATAGTGGGGGGGGGTCACTCAGACGGGTCTCCTGGAAATTGAGGAGCGTATGGCTTTTCGTCTTATCAACTGTTTCCATCTCACTGACTCTATTCCGTCTTCCTGCCATCGAATTGTTGCTTCACTCTCTCAATACAATTTTAGCATAAATATTTTAATATTCAATCGAAAAAATTTAAAACGTGTGAATTTCTTGCCGTTTAAACTTTCTTTACATTTTAATAGAAGCAAAGATTATGTAACGTATGAAAAGGTTTTTTCATATATTAAGTGTTTTATTTTTTGTCACCCACTGCCACGACCCCCCCCCCTCATGTTGAGAAGGGATGCTCTCTGTTGCCGTTATTACAATGATCTTTGCTCTTCTGAATTTTCCAGATGCATGCTTTCTCTATTTAGAACGACTCGTGCGACACGCCTTTCTACACAATATGATTCTTTCTCTCCAACTCTCTAAAGCCAAACTTAAACGTTGTGTTTATGTATTCCAATGGTAAAGACTGAATACTCTTTCTTTACCTATTTGCCCAACTTTTGACTTGCATGCCTTCAAACACCGTGTATCGGAATATGTTGGCCTTTAATCTAACTCCGGCCTTGGCCTACCAGAGACACCTATACATATATATATATATATATAATATATATATATATATATATATATATATATATATATATATATATATATATATATATATATATATATAATATATATATATATATATATATATATATATATATATATATATATATATATATATATATATAAAATTTACTTTATGAACATTAATTAATTATTCCTATAACCTATTTTCAGTTTTTTCTGTGTTCATCAAAGTGACCTTTCACAGGAATGATTTTTGAGTATTTTTTTTTTCTTTTTTTTCTTTTTAAACTCGAATTTTCTAAATAAAAATAACAAATTTCTCCTCATGCTCAGATCTTCTTAGTCACTCTCGCAGTGTTAATAATTAAAGCCTGAATTAATATCTGTATTAATTTATGTAGACCATTTTATTCAATTTGGTTAGTGTTGATTGGCATCGAAAATTTTTTCGATGAATTTTTATTTATTTATTTATTTATTTTATTTATTTATTTTATTCATTTTTTTCTCTTTTATTTTCATATTCAGTATTTTTGTTTGTTTTGTTTTTAAATTTATAAAATTGTAATTAATATTATAATCTAAAGTAAAAATTATATATATATATAATATATATATATATATATAATAATATAATATATATATATATATATATATATATATATATATATATAATATAATTTATATATATACTATTAGAAAACATTAGAATCGAATGAAAAATATTATATATATAATTTCCATTCATAATAAAGTTATTAATAAATAAGATAAAATACCGTATTCAAATAGAAATATAACATTTTATATACCTTTGTTTCTTTCAAGCAATAGTGAAAATTATATAAAATTGCCCCCACTCTTCTCCTTCCACCCAAAAAAAAAACCCCACTATATATATATATATATTAATTATATAATAGTTATATATATATATATATATATATATATATATATATATATATATATATATATATATATATATATATATTTTTTTTTTATTTTTTTTTTTTTTTTTATAAAATTTATTTTCATATTTTTTCGAATAATAATAATAATAATAATAATAATAATAATAATAATAATAATAATAATAATAATAAAATTTGTATTCAGATTTGAAAGAAAGATTAAGCATATACTCACACAATTTATGTTTTTATATGTTCTTTTTTAAATTCTGTTTTTGCATACCACTCAATAACAGAATTTTACTTCTTTATTTTTTTAAATTTTATCATGATATTATTCATTTATAATTTATATTATTAATTTGATTTCACTATAAAATGTTTCAGGAAATCATAAATTACCATTATCTTCAAATGGTTTTTGTAAATTAGAAAAAAAAAAGAGGGGAAAAAAAAACATTAACTGTGACATCGCTTTGGCATTTTATATTTTCTTTGTATATTTAATTTAATAAATTTAGTAAATTATTTTTTAGATTTTTTTTTTTTAACAAATACACAAAAACCGTGTAAAATTTTCGATAATTTATATCATGCTTTAACATATATTAAATACAATATTAATAAAGGATATTAGATATGCGACTCCGTGGCTCAGTCGATCGAGCACTCGCCTATCAAACAAGAGGTCCAGGGTTCGAAATCTGGTCGGAGTAGAGAAATTTGTCCAGTTTCTCTCTTGCGTAATAAATACGCCAACAGAATGCTCGCTGCAGGTGTGATCAAAGTCGGCATCCAAGATAGGCCTGGCCAGCCAGCGGATGTTTGCCGTCGACCCGTGAAACCCTCGGTTCATCTTCGAATGAACCAACTGACAGGGCTAATAACCCTTCCTGGTGGCTGATTTTGATTTGATATTAAATTGAAATTCGATTATTTGAGGGCAGTGTTTATAATAAAATCTAAAGAAAAAAGTAAGTTCAGTTATTCAATGAAGAGTGAACACAAAATGAAATTAAAAAATTATTGCATGTTATGTCACTTTATTTAAATAGATATCTTTTTAATAATAATTATAAAAATTTCCAATTTAATTTTTATTCTGCTTAAAATTTTAAAAATTTTAAAAACAAAGAATGGCTTGGATTAATATTCTGAGCAAATCTGAGTAATTAACTTCACACATTATATATTGTGTGTTCAGGATATATTTAACTATTTTCTCTAATAAAAATCAATTTTATCAATTTGAAAGAACTATATACTACAATCTAACAACGAATTAAATCCTCCAGTCAAGTTATTAAATAATTCCCTCCCCGCACCTCCTTCTTGTCTTATCGCTCTAGCATAGGACTTTGGAGAGGGGGTGGGAGATTTAAAGCATGCATGAGAGCCCTATTTTAGCTTAATTTAAAAAAGGTTCTGTAGAATAATATTCACCGAAGAATTTTTTTTTAATAATAATAATTCCTTTCCTGATCGTTGTTAACTGGATTCTAACATTTCTATTTTTAATTTTTTTCCTTAAAATTCACATAACACTGGCATTGCCCTATTTGTGCCTACAAACACGGTCAATCACTCTGCCCTTATGACACGATTGTGTATATAATATATATATATATATATATATATATATATATATATATATATATATATATATATATATATATATATATATATATATATATATATATATATATATATATTATTATAAATAAAAAAATCTGTGTTCGGAATTCTCTAATATGGACAACATTTATAAGAAAAAACCTTTCTTAACTTTTTATTTATCTTTGATCCGTCAAAAGACGTCTTGCTTGAAACATTTCCTTTTATTATTCAAGGAGGAAAATCTTCCACGATAGAAACTGAAAACATTTGTATGCGCTCCATACTTGTAGGTACGCACAACCAACTCATATAATATGTACTACTTATATATATCCAAACTTTGACGAGGTAAGAGGTATTGTAATTCCAGTACAAGAATTGGGAATTCAATTGTAGATCGTGAGGAGAATGGGAAAGATTTTGGGATTCCTTTCCAGACCTCTTGCCTGGAGGGGCTTCATAAAACTCGATGGAAAATCACTTAGAGGAAGGAGGTTCATTCTATCCATTTTCCATTTTCCTTTTGACAAAGACTAAATTATTTTTCCAAACTCTTCAATATATATATATATATATATATATATATATATATAATATATATATATATATATATATATATATATATTATATATATATATATATATATATAATGTATATATATATATATAATAGTATATATATAATATATATATATATATATATATATATTAGGTGGACCGGATAGTAATTTTTTACTATCCGCGGATGCGGATGCGGTTGCGGATCCAATTGCGGATATCCGCAGATCGGATATGCGGATAGTTTAATTTTTTAAGAGTTTTTGCATAGATTCTTGGAATTTTAAATAATATCCAGAATCTATGTTACCATATAACAACCCACCAACCTCTTTCCCCAATCCACCCATTGGAAAAATATATATATATATATATATATATATATATATATATATATATATATATATATATATATATATATATATGCCAGTAATTCATATTACCTTCACACTTCACAGTTTCACATATTCCATTGAAGTTAATAATTGGTAAGTTTTTTTAGAAATAAAAGCTTTTTGGGCTCTTTCAGGTGAAAGTTTGGTTCGCTTTTCGTCGTAAATGAGGCCTGCTCCACTGAAAAGACGCTCACTAGCAAACTAGTTGAAGGACATGCTAAATAAGTCCTTGCCAGCTCAGCAAGAAAAGGGAAACTTTTGCAATTATCTCTCCACCAAACCAGTTGGTCTTTATCTGCCTCCAAACGTGGGAGTTTAGATAATTTTCAATAATCGATATTGTATCTTTGACACTTCTGACTGTGATTCTTCATCTCTGCTGGAAGCTAGAAGATCTTTCATTGATTTAACAATGCTTAAGCTAACAGATTTTATTTCTTTTGTATCTGACAGCTTTTGCTTTTTCTTGAAAGGCGTTATTTTAGCTGTTTCTATCATCTCATCGCATAAGCATCCTAATTTGATTTTAACATTCTGAGAAACAAGTGGTTTAAAAATTTTGTTTTGTACCTAGGATCTAAAAAGGTTGCAATTGTATAAGCATCATCATTTTCCAGGTTTTCAAATCTGTCGTTCATCTCCTTCATTAATGTTTCAGTCATCCTTGAAACTCCCTTAGACTTAATAACATTTGTTAACACAATTTCAATGTTGAAACAAGTGGTATCACATCTGACAAACATGATTCAAGCTGAACTTATAGTCTTTGTTAATTCTTCAAAAGGCTTAAGGATATTAATACAATTATTTAAAATGTCATTTTTGTCAGCTGTTAGAGGCTTTATTTTGTGCTGCTTGAAGCATAAAGCAAAGCCTCATTAATTTGCTCACCTCTCAAGCATATGCAAACTACTATTCCAGCGTTTGAATATCTTGCATGACAGAAAGTGGACGAACATTTAATCTTGTTTGTATTTTCTTCAGCTCATTTTGGGCTACAACGGAGTGACTGAAATGCGTAGCAATTAACCTACATTTCGGATACACATTTTTG